>RSEH01000156.1:0-113365 GCA_006503475.1 Stentor roeselii
TTGGAGTGTTTTTTTGGATTCAAGCATATTATTATTACAGAATTATTTCTTCGGTCGATTTGAAGAGTTGAAGTTTTGTTATCAAGTCAATCACCTGATCTGCAGAAACTTGCCTTGGGTCTAAGTAAGTTGAGTGCTTTTTACGAAGACTGTTGTAGATGTGCTCTGCTGGGGTTGAAAGAAGGGATTCACGTATTCGCATTTTGTGAAGGTATAGTTTTCCTGTTCCTGGAACTAGGTACTCCATTATTAAAGCGGAGTTTTGATAGTCTAGGGCAAAACGCTTGGGTTGGATCTCGGAAAATGTGTCCACTCCTAATGCCATTGATCCTTGTGTTAAGAAAGCCATTAGAAATAGTTTATTGAGATTTTTTAGGTGACGGGAGAATTATGTCTTTTTAGGTATTTTTGTTATCAAGGGTTATGAAGAGAAATGATTTTTTTGAAGAATTTTAATTGGGCTATGAGGCTGTATTCATGTTATTTTAAATATTTCATAGAAACTGAATGATGAAGGGTTGGCTTATTGGGAACTTTTGATTTAAATCATTCATATCCCTGGGTTAATCATATAAAGAATTTATTATAATCAAACTGAATTATATGAAAGAAAGTTTTATAAATACCCCGAAAATCATTGTATTAAACCCTACTCAAAAGTACTAATTTCACTTATTTCATCCCTCCACATCAAAAATCATTGAAATACATTCAGTCCAACCCCTATTCTTAATTTAAATCATTTAAAAATGAACCAAAGCCCAGAAAAACTCGATGTGAAGATATCCACAGCAAGTAAATCTAAATAGACACAAGATACAAGGTTCTTCGCTATGTAGCCAAAGAGCTGAACTGGAAGCTGACAAAATCAGAGGACAATTGGAACGTGATGTGGTTTGACTGCACTATTCCTCCATCGTTTCTCAGTAAAATGAAAGGCTATCAGAGAGTCAATCATTTTCCAGGCATGTACGCAATTGCTAGAAAAAGCAATTTATGCATGAATCTTAACAAAATACGCAAGAGACTTCCGAATGACTTCAATTTTTACCCTCGGACATGGTTTCTGCCTTCGGAGTTCCATGATTTTTCTAATTACTCAACAAATAAACGAGGAACTTATATTGTGAAGCCTGCTGCGAGTTCTCAGGGAAAGGGAATTTTTATGATTTCTGAAGCTGAGGAAGTTAATTGTTTAGGAGATGCTATTGTTCAAGAGTATATAGACCAACCTCTCCTAATCGACGGTTTAAAGTTCGACATGCGTATCTACGTCTTAGTATCAGGTTGCGACCCTCTCCGTATTTTCATCCACAAAGAAGGCCTAGCTCGATTCGCAACAGAAAAGTACTTCAAGCCCGCTCCATGGAACCTCGACAAAGTCTGCATGCACCTAACAAACTACTCCCTAAACAAATCCAATCCAAAATTCATAAAAAACAAAAGTGCGAACGACGACAATCAAGGTCACAAGCGAAGTTTATCCTCAACTTTAACTTACTTAGAACAAAAAGGCTTCGACGTCAAGCAAATGTGGAAGCAAGTTTCAGACATGGTAGTAAAAACAATAGCATCGATTCAACCTTCTCTTGCACACACTTACAGAACCTGCAGACCTGCAGACGTGACAAACGCGATGTGCTTTGAAATCTTGGGATTCGATGTCATTCTTGATAAGAACTTCCAGCCTTGGCTACTTGAAGTGAATCATTCTCCTTCTTTTGAAACTTCTACTCCTCTTGATAAAAAAATTAAAACTCAGGTAATTGTTGATTGTTTAAAATTACTTGGGTTGGCACCTCATGATAAGAAAAACTTTGAAAGTCGAAATAAAATGATGATCGCTCAAAGAAGCATTTTTCGGAAAAGTTTTTATGAAAAAAATCAGGACTTGGCTATTGAGAAGGAAATTTTTGAATATGAAAGAGAGGTTATTGAAGAATCTGTTTGTGGACTTGTTCGTGTTTACCCGAAAAGGTTGGAGTATTATAAGAAGGTTATTGATTGTGCTAAGGAAATCGTTGAGGAATTCACTGGAGCTAGGAAAAGACCTCAGACTACTGGAAGGACTTCTACTACTCCTCAACCTGCTCGAGGAAAGTCTTTGGAAAAGTCACCTTATAGAAGACTAGCTGTTGATGGAAAAGTTGTAAATAAAGATTGCTCGCTTAAAAAAAAGGTAAAAACTAAGAAAATTTAATGATTTCATTATTTAATAGAAAAAATCTATTAGGATCCACAGTATTCATTATTTAAGTGAAGATCAAATGAAGATTAAGAACAATATAAAAAAACTTACTTCTTTTCAATATACCTCACGATCAAAGTGACTATTCAACTTTTCCCCTGATTTTCTTGTATAATTTCTCCAGGTATAATAAAAATGAACGCAGAAAGAAGGTATTTCCTAACTCGATACCTTTGCATCATCGGAACAGTATTATGTGGTTCAGGAAGCACAATCATCGCAAAACGTTTAGACTCGATAAACTTTTACTTCCCATTATTCCAAACCGGGTTGATGTTCCTCGGAATGTCGATATGTTGTGGTCTAACTCTTCTCTTCTCAAAAAAAAACGAACACCTAAAGCTAATTCAATCCTCTTCAGAACAAAAAGAAACCAAAAACTGCATCGAAAAAATCGGAAAATTTGCCTTTTGTGTGACAGCAATTTTCGACTTTTTAGGTTCATTTATGGAATACTTTAGCTACAACCTACTCAAAGCCTCTTCAATAGTCACTTTTAAAATGATGGTAATCGTTTTCATCGTGCTCTATCGCGTGATTATCATGAAAAAAACTATTTATCGTCACCAAAAACTCGGATTGACTTTCCTAGGAATGGGTTTTTTAATCGTAGGGTCTGAAGTGTGTTTTAACTCAGATAATCAAATTGACTGGAACAGCACTGCAGGAATCGGTATCACTTTAATGATAATCGCGCAGATATTCAACTCCTCAGTGATAGTTCTACAAGAATACCAAATGAATCAAATCCCAATAACACCTCAAGAGGCAGTTCTAATCCAAGGAGTGAGCGGTTTGATATTCTGCACAATAGTCTACGCGCCGCTTCATTACCTTTTTCGTAATTTCAAATCAAACATAACAGATATTTCAGAACCTTCTATAAAACTGACTAACTCTACTGAGATCCTCTTGTTAATTCTTTTTTTTCTAGTCGTTGTTGGTTTTTTGAACTTTTTTCAGGTAAAAACAATAAAAATCTCTGATTCTCTTTCTTTGTGCACCATTGACTCTGGACGTGTTATCCTTGTTTGGATCCTTTCAATTGCCTTCAGCTTCGAAACTGCCTTACCCGTCGAAATAATTGGAGGAGGTTGTTTGATCTTCGGGATTTTGATTTATAATGAAGTTGTCGTCATTCCTTGTTGCGGACTCAAAAAGTCTGCAAAGGCCAGTATGAAGGAAAATGAAATTTACAGGGAATTGAAGATTAAGGATAGACAATGGCAGATGAACCTTGACTCTATTCTCAAATAATTGTAATTTAGTTATTAATCATCGTGCATTGGTAACGTGCAGGAACCTTGACGTGACTCGGATATGTGAGGAAGGTCTACCCTTTGGCTTAGGTCTGCGTAGAGGTAAATTCGCTCGATTTTTGAAAGGGGTCGAATGTCTGGGTCTAAACTGCAGCAGAGCATTGTGGATAGTTTTGGAATACGAATGTTTTCTTGGTCTGGCCTTGATGATGTCTGAGGGGCTGAATTGGAGTGCCAACTATAAGAGTGTTCCAATCGCATGTGTTCTCTCTTGTTTTGTTTGGATGAGAAACGCTTGTAACAAATAGAGCATTCATAAGGTCGTATCCCATTATGACAAGACTCGATATGTCGCTTCAGATTGTACTTGGAGCTGAGTATTTTGTTGCACCCAGGCACTGAACACTTCATTTCTTGCTGTCCTGCAAAAGATTCCATTTATTAGAGGCTGGTATTAAGTTATTTTGGAATAATGGATTTACGAATGCAATATTTTTATCTTGTGGAAATTTTTCTTCTCTTTACATACTGCTGCTTTTTTAGCTCTTTATTTAGTTTGACTCGAAACTCTCAAAGATTTAAGAGTTTTTGTGGACTTTCAATGAATTGAAGATATAATTAAGTAGAAAACTTAGTTGATTTGAAAATTTCAAGATTTTTAAAGATTTTAGAAAGTTTTTGGTTGATTTGATGAAGATTTGACGATTTTTAACATTTTTTAGTATTCATGGATTTAATTAGTCTTGGAGATTTACAAGGAATTACTAGTGCTTATCTTAATCATGTTTTAGGATAATATTCTTTTGCTGGAAATTTTTAGATATTAGAGGATTATGATGCAAGATTTTTAAATTTATTAGAGTTTTCCTTATTTCTAAACTAAATGATTAATACCATTTAAGATTTTACATAAATAATAGATTTTCGCTGAAGTATTTGCAATTTTATGGGTTTATTGAATCTGATGAAAAAAACATACGTAAAAAATGACTGCATTATAATAGTTTGATATTTAACTCCGGTAAATCTTCAGATATTAATAAAAACAATCACAATAACAGCAATCCACTTAAATAAAATCTCCAACTAAAAAAACCTGTTCCCCTCTAAACTCACCAAATTAATGACCTAAAATTCCATGACTTCCATATCTTATGACAATAAATGCTAACTCATCGTTCAATATCTTCAATCTTCTCAGTGATGTCATCTAAAGTCTCGGACAAGCGAATCCAACTAGAATCCCTTATACAATCAAAGCATTTCCCAGTATCCCAAAACACAATATCCGAGCTTCTAGACGGTCAAAAAGGTGTAAAATCCTTGATCTGCGAGACATCAAGCGTGACCTCATCAGGTATAAAATTCCGAGGATTATCCCTAAAAGAAGTTCTTTCAGACCTTCCAGGTGTTCAAAAGCAGCCAAGTCTTGAGTCTCTTCTTTGGCTTCTGCTGACAGGAGAGGTTCCCTCTTACCAAGACTTCTTTTCATTCAAGTCTGACTTAAGCACCTTCGTCCTTCCACCCTCAACCGAGTCTCTTCTAGTCTCTCTTCCAAAAGACCTACACCCAATGACCCAATTTTCAATTGCAGTGACATCTTTGACCCCCTTGAGCCAATACTCCTCAAAGTACTTCTCAACTCCAAGATCAGACCACTGGGAACTAATGTTAAAAGACAGTCTTTTCCTCATTTCAGTCCTTCCTAAAATCGCTGCTCTCATATATCGAGGGACTTTTAAAGATGGAATACTTGGAAGTCCTTCTCATGCTGACCTAGCGGAAGACTTTTCTCGAATGATTGGCTGGAAAGATGAAAAATTCTTTGAAGCCCTTCGGCTTTTCCTTGTCATTCACGCTGATCATGAAGGAAGCAACGTGAGTACTCATGCCGCTCGACTGGTGGCCTCGGCAGGTGGAAATGTTTTTGAAGCTTTTGCTGCAGGGCTGAATGGACTAGCTGGGCCTAGTCATGGGATGGGAATGCAGAACTGCTTGATGTGGCTTGTGGACCTTTGGAGGACTTTAGGTGAAAATATTGATGAAAAAAGTGTGGAAATCGCTGTTAGAGCTTTTTTGATGAAAGATGGAAAAGTACCAGGATTTGGACACCCAGTGTTGAGAAATGTTGATGAAAGGTTTTTGGCTCAGTTTGAATTTGCGGGGAAACATTTAAAAGGTGACCCGCTTTGTGAAATTATTAGAATTGTTAGTCAGGTCACTCCGAGAGTGATGAAGGAAATGGGGATGAATGTTTTGTATCCTAATATGTACTTGCATAGTGCTGCGATACTTTTTCATTATGGGTTAAGGATGTATGAATACTATTGTGTTCTTTTTGGATTTTCTAGAGCTGTTGGAATTGTTAGTAATGTTGTTTGGGATGTCGCTTTGCAGTTACCGATGGAAGAAATCCAATCAGTTACTTTAGAAGAACTAGAAAGACTTAGCTGAGTAATAATTTAACATATCAAGCTTATATTCAGAATTAACAAATAGAAATAGAATAACTATTATCTAATTCTAGCATTTGCTTTAACCTCCTCACTTACCAGTAGTTTTCGCTCTTTCCCTAACAAGAAAGTTTTCCTCTAAAGAAACTGCAGTTCTAATTCTTTTCTCTTCCCTCAAATCATTCAAAATTTCTAATCCAAAAGGTCCTCTGCGATGTTCTCCAAGACAATACTTTAAAAAAAGTTTCTGAATATTTTCATGAGAAACCATTTCATGACTATCTCTGATTTCATGATAAAACCTTTCAGTCTTTCCTTCCAATTCAGGGTCAACAAGTCTAAAGATAGTTTTAAACTCTTCTTTATTGACAGGGTCCTTGAATCCATTTAAGATTCTTGCAATATTTTCCCTTTGTTTCCTTTGAATTTCATTAAAAACCTCGACTAAGGTACTTAAAAACTTTGCCTTTGAAATAACATAATTTTTATTCCTTGCAAGTTCCTGAAAGTTCTTGATACTAAAACGATTCATAAAAACCTCCTTCGCTATTTCTTGTGTTCCAGGAGTTGCTATTTTCGCAAAGCAAAGTTCCAGGTCGTTTTCATCGACCCACAGGTCGATGTTTGACTTAGAGAACTGAGAAAGTTCCTTGATATCCACACTTAAAGACGCATCTTTATCAATTATATTGAAAACTCCTTCAATTGACCTTCCAAGTCTAACAATTTTCTGACAAATCTGAAAAACAACGAAGTCTTCCACACAGATCTCAGCAGGTCTTAATAGTTTCAAGGCAAGTGTTCCGAGATTTCTATAGTTTTCAAAGATATTCACTATTAAATCAATCACATCATTTGCTTGTGCAAGTCCTCCTGATTTTGCCTCGTCAATCATGTCTTTTTTATTTCTACTTGACCGACGGTTCTGAGTGATTAATGAGCTTTTCTCGTATTTTTCATTTAAAACCATGAACTTTGAACGTGCTGACGCCAGGTAAACCGCGAAGTGAAGAGGAAGAGGGTTCATATCAAAAATGCCTAACAATCGGCAGAAAATACTTCCGTAAGGATCTTGTTGTTCGTAGAGTTCTTGAAGAGCGGGAATGATTTGAGCTAGTTGTCTGTTCGCGATTTTAGGAATTCCGAAGACCCTTGAAAGATGTTCTTGCATAAATTCAGCCATTGATCTGGGCTTTCTCTTTTCTTTTATGTCTTTTTCGTCAGTTTCGACCTTCTTATCCATGAGTTCTTCGAGAAACTTGAACAAGTTCACAGTGCTCATCGGCTTTTCATTCGCTCCTCGAATTGTAGTGAAAATCGCGTTGGTTTCTCTGATATCACTGTCGATCAATCCAAGACCCTCATCTTCATGAAGCCCACTTAAAGATACCTGCCCGATTGAAGAAATCACTGAAGCTTCTTCTTTTAAATTGAATAGTTTCCAGGACTGGAAAGATTTTCGAAGGATTTCGTGAAAAGCTGATTTTAAACGCATCACGATGAATTTTTTTAGAGTTGTTGAACATTCGTTTTCTTTTACCTTTATTTGCTCTGAGAGTTCAAGTGACATGTTTCCGAGTCTACAGAGCTCTGACTCAAGATCAGCTAGTTTTTTTTGCTTTTTTTCATCAATTTCAACGTTTTTTTCAGGGTCTTCACATTGAATATCGAGTTTTTCAGCTTGCATAGCGAGAAGGTCTTTAGTATTAGAAAGTTTTTCAATTTCATTTTTGTATTGATTGGTTGTTTCTAAGCTTTTTACAAGATCTTGGTAAAGTTTTTCAAGGTCATCTTTTTCATGTTCGACTTTTTCCCTTTTTTCATCAATTTCTTGAATTTGCTTCTGAAGATCTAAAATTCCTTGCATGCGAGTTTCGAGGTCATTTTGAGTGTTTTCTAAAGCTTCTACTTTTTTTTCTAATTCTTGAACAACAGGGAGGATTTGTTCATGTTCAAATTGAAGAGTACTGATTTCTTGATCATTATTTTTCGTGTTAAGTCGAACCATGTCCCAAGCTCTTTCCAAGTCACTTCGAGTATTTCTCAATTCAGTGATTTGCGCTTGCAGACTTTTCGATTCCGCATCTTCACTATTAAGAGAGTTGAAATACTGTTGATTCTCTAATTTTGCTTGAATAATTTCTAGTTCTTTATCCATGTCATATCTTTTACTCACTCGAGTCACAATCTCTTCAAAGCTTCCTCCACGAAAGGAAGAAAGAATAATTTGATCATCTTTCACCTTCTGCAAGTCAGAAAGAAGAGCAGAATATTGACCTTGTGAAAGAATTATTGAAAGACTTATCGACTTGCTGTTGATTTTTTGACACATTTTCACGTCAAGTTCTTTCAGATGGTCCATGAGTTCTGAAAAGTTCTCAGATATGCGGTATTCGTGCTCTGATGACTCAAGTCGCAATGCGATGTAGGCCTTTGAAGAGTGAGAGGCTTGTGACATGTTTTTCAGCTTTTCTTGGTATGAAGGACTGGGCATGATTTTAAAGTACTCGGAAAGGATTTTTAAGTTTTGCGAGGACTTTCGTAACTCGAGATCGATTTTTTCTTGCGGGATTGATACCAGCTCCATGTCGGATTTTAAGAGTTTTGATTCAAGATCTGAGAGACGTGCTTTTTGGTCGGAAATTTTTGAGAGGACTTCTAATGCTGATGATTTATCTACTACGCAGCCCATGTTATTATTAAGGATAGATTTGTTAAGGATGGGAGAATGGATGGGAGAATGGAAATTGGAACTTAATGATTGGATATGAATTAGGAGAAAGTCATGATTGAGGAAAGTGACTTGAAGATATTTAAAGAGTTTCAATTTTAAACTGCTGGAATCATCTGGATTTGACAAGAAATAAAAAAAATTAAGTTTAATTGTAAGTAAGAATTAATAATCTTAATCAAGTTCTACTTTAAGTAATTCTCACTTCATCGTCGATAAAGACTTTCTGATCTGAAAGCTTGACATTCTTCTAAAGTCCACCAAATCTCTCCAAAAGTAAATAGCGGCTATGAAATTGAAAAAAGAATACAGACCAAAAGTAACTTTAAGTCCAAGTAACTCGAGTATAAAAGGAAAGGTCATCACAACAGCAGTTCCCGTTAAAAAGTTCACCCCAGCAGCAAGACTGACCCCTTTATCAGGCATGATGATGCTCGAGTAAAACCAAGGAACCTGCCCAACAGTATTAGTAAAAATCCCCAAGAACAAGAAGACCAAGATCACATTTAAAATTGCAAGCTGGGCATAATCAATAGTAAAAACCAGAACAAGACAACAGCAAGTCATTAAAATGGCTCCAGTGACGCTGATCTTTTTTTTACTGATCCTGTTAATGCAAGGAAACACGATGACTAAAGAAAAAACTCTGATGGTAGTTCCGATGACTGTGTAAATCCTGGCGTATAAGACACTTCCTGCGAGTTTTTCAAATAACAAAGTCGAGTAAAACATGACCCCGTTAATCCCTGACAACTGCTGAAAAATATGAATTAAAATACCAACTCGCATAGCTTTTTTCACTTTCTGTGCACAAGTAAGTATTTCTTTATAACTAGAATCATTGAAATCTGGGTTTTCTGCAGTGTTATTATCAACATTAAGCTCTCTTTTCAGCTTTTCCAACTCAACGACAACTGACTTTTCCTCATAAATCCCTTCAGCACTGATCACCGCTGCTTCAAAATCCTTACATTTAACAAGCCACACAGGACTTTCCTGTTTAAACTTCTTTAAAAGCAGTACCAGTTGTATGAAACAAACGATGCCAGGGAGTGAAAAGATAGAAAAGACCTGAAAACCGATGTTGCTATCACAAGAGCTGACAGGTAAAGCCATGCAAATTGAATTAGAACTCAGGATTCCGAGAACCATTGATATTTGATTAAGGCTTCCCATGCTTGCTGACATGGAACTTGGAGAAAATTCAGTGATGTAACTCGAGCATAACATTGAAAAACTCCCTGATGCGAACCCGCAGATGAACCTTCCGATGCCGAATGAGACTGTTTGTGGAAAACTGCAGAGCAAAGAACCTATTATCATTGTGATGTCAGATATCAGCAGGTTTTTTCTCTTACCGAATAATTGGCTCATGAATCCTGCAAGAATCGCACCTAGACTCCCACCGAAAAGAACGAGGGCTGACATTAAGGATATTAGGTAACGAGAACTCTCACCCCAGTTTAGTATTGAGGATACGCAGGATAGACTTGAGTTAAATACACCGATTGTGTAGCCGTATGCGAAGAAACCTAGCGATGCTGTGAATGATCTCAGGTATACTTGAAGCTTTTTTACTTCGGTTCTGTGAGTCATTTTTATTTGTTATAGAATGTTTGAGTTTAAATTAGTGATCTTTGGAAATTGTGGATTAAGGTGGGTTAATGATTGGGACTTTAAAAGTTTATTGTTTAGAGAGTTAAGATTCAGGATTGAGAATTATTTTGGTTTAATGTTAGTGTCTTTGGATTAGTTTAATTTAAGACCTAGCGATTATTTAGAGTGAGAAGAGATTAATTGATTTTTCTTGACTATTGAAAAAATAATAGATAAATTTATGATCTTTATTAGGATCCTTTATTTATTCAGTTGTATAGTCAAGAGTTTTTAGGTAAATTTTAGCAGATTTCAGCTTTGATTAACTTTTGGTTGTACTTTAAGTAATTTAATAAAATATGAAATTCTTGAGTGATTTTTATAATTTTAAAGGATTTTTGATACTATATAAAATAGTAATTTATTCTTAACTACTTGGTCTTCATTTTGAACATGCAGAGACTAGGTAAATTTAATTTAGATGTATTGTGAAAGAATAAATTATTATCTTATTCAAAAATCTAATAATTGATTATTTTCAATTGTTCTAATTAATTATTCCTATTTTTACCCCAAGGGCATCTTTTAATATTATTTCCAGCCTTGCTCAGTAAAGCATATATATAATAAATCATTCAAAAGAGCATCTCAAACTTTCCTAATTAGGCAGAATTCTCTGATACCTAAAACTAATATTTTCAGTTAATCTATCTAACTTATTTCATCGTTGATAAAAATCTTCTAATCTCATAACTGGAAACTTGAGCACAGTCCACCATATCAACGCAAGAGTAAACAGCAGAGCAAAAATTAAAAAAAGTGTAAATTCCAAATGTGACCTTCAGTCCTAGCTCTTCCAGCAAAAAAGGAAAACTCAAGACAACAACTGTGCCAATCAAAAAGTTGGAAGAAGCAGCGAGACTAATCCCTTTATCCGGCATGATAAGACTTGAGTAAAACCATGGGACCTGCCCAGCAGTTGTAGTAAAAACCGCTAAAAACAAAAAAACAATAACTGCATTCATCACAGTTAAACTACTATATTCAAGAGTAAATACCAAAACAAAAAAGCATCCCATCATCATCAAGCTTCCATAAATACTAAGCTTCTTTTTACTAACTCGATTGATAAAAGGAAAAACAACAAGTAAAGCTAAAATCCTAACCCCTGTGCCAACAATCGTTAAAACTCTTGATATTAAAAGACTTCCTCCAAAATTCTCAAATAATAACGTAGAATAAAACATGACTGCATTAATCCCAGACAACTGCTGAAACATATGAATAAAAATTCCAAGCCGCATAGCTTTTCTTATCGTTTTAGAGCAAGTTAAAATATCCTTACAAGTAGCTTCAGAATTCTGTATCGAGTATTCATTCGAGTTATCATCATATTGTTGTTTAATCCTTTCAATTTCCGTTTGAATATAATTCTCTTCATAAATCTCTTCAGCACTTTGAGCAGCTTTCTCATATTCTTTCCTTTTCACAAGCCAAACTGGGCTTTCTTTTTTAAATTTACTCAGGAACAAAACGAGTTGAATGAAACAAGCGACGCCAGGGACAGAAAAAATCGAAAAAGTTTGAAATTTAATCTTGGAGTCGCATGAATTTAGCGGTAAAGTCATGCAAATTGAATTAGAAGTGATTATTCCTAACATCATTGAGATTTGGTTCAAACTGCCCATACTGGCTGACAAGTGACTTGGGGAGAATTCGATGATGTAACTTGAACAAAGCATTGAAAAGCATCCTGAAGCCAATCCACAAATGAATCGACCTATTCCTAAGGTTATTGTGTTGGGATAGTTGCATAAAATCGAACCTAGTATCATTATGACATCTGTCATCATCATGCTTTTCCTTTTACCGAAAGAATGACTTGTAAAACCAGCTAGTAATGCACCGATGCTACCTCCCAGCAGTACTAATGCTGACATTAAGGATATCAGATAGCGACTACGCTCTCCCCAGGATAGGATTGATGAAATGCATGAAAGACTTGAATTGAACACTCCCAATCTGTAACCGTAGGAGAAAAATCCAAGAGAAGCTGCAGAACTTCTAAGGAAGACCTGCAGGATTTTTACTTGATTTGACGTACTCATATTTACAGAGATGAATTTAAAATTTGATTCATTTAATGTTTCTTAAAATATTGGCATGTTCAAATTTTATTTAACAATTGATTATTATTGTTATTCGGTTTGTTTAGTTGATTAAAATTAAATAAGATGATGCAAGTTTAATCATTTTCGGTTTAAATCTCGGTTTATTCATTTACATAAAATTAACATAAACTGTTAATTGGATTCAAAAATTTCACACTTTCATCATCGAGTTATTTTTAATCGAATTTTTAACTCTTCAAATATTCTAGATATAAAATGTGCAGATTTTCTTAAAGTCAATTTATAAGTTTAATTGTATTGTTGTAATATTTCTCTCAATAGGAAAATTCAAGATTTTGCTTGATAGCAGATTAAATCCTCATGAAATTTTTTTCTAAGCATTTAGATCAGTAAAAGTTTGGCTTAGAGTCATATAAGCAGGCCTTGGGTTCTTTTATAAGATATTCTAATAGTTTTTCATTTAATCCAGCCTTGTGAATCATCGATTATGCACCAGGCAAAAAATCTGAGTTTTACAATGCTTTGATGTAAGTAATAACATCATTAGGAAGCCTATTTGTTATTCATTTCACATGTTTTTATCAAATTACCATATATTAATCAAAATATCACATAGTAGCGATCACAACCTTTTAACTAGTTTTCCAAAACAATCATATTTTCTATCAGAAACTTCCTATTTCTAAGGTTCATATCATCATAAGCCCTTTAAACATCTCACAAGGGGTTAAATCACTTTTCAAATTTATAAATAAAACACTTATGCTTATTATTTCAATTAATATCGATACGAAAGTGAAACATGCAATGATTTACTAATGATATATAAAAAAATACTAAATTGATAGATAATGATTCGATAATTAAATATCTAAGTTTATTTAAAAAACTGTAAAAACGATATGAACTTGAACAAAAATCAAATTTCTAATAAATATCTAAAATTCATCTATAGATAAAATAGCTTAAATCAAAGCATGTGCATAGTTTCAAAACATCTTTTTTTAAATCTCATTAAATATTTCTAATCTTTCTACAACAAGCCCTTCTCTTAATCAAAATGAAATTCACTTAATCATCCATTTCAATCACTACCTATCTAAAAAGACTCAAAGCATAAAATCAAATCTTGAAAATTATCTTTAAATCAAAGCAAACCTTAATAAAGATGCAAAAACCCAGTGCTCGCAAAGACTACAACATTAAAAAAGTTTGGAAGAGAGCTCTTAGTGCAGCACTAGGTTTCTTCATTCTAGGTTATGTTCTAAACGTGTTCAACTCGAGTCAAACATGTGTATCATCAATTCTTTCCTGGGGATCGAATTCAGAATTTTACATAGCTTTAAACACAGCAATTAGTCCTTTCGGGTCATTATTCGGTGCACTAGTAACAGGCCATTTCTCGAAATACTACGGAAAGCGAAAGCTGATGATTTATTCAGACATTATCACTATCGTCGGTAGTCTTATTAATTACTATCCGAACACAATTACTTTCATCATCGGAAGATTCATCTTAGGCTTCGCAGGAGGTTGTTTTTCAATGTTGACTTCTCAGTATATCTCGGAATTCACACCTCCTGAAGTTTATTCAAAAATGGGAGTTCTCGGTTCTTTGAATGCCATGTTTGGCAACTTGGTTTCAAACCTCGCCTGCCAGTTACTGCCTGAAGATGGATGCAATCAAGAAAACAAGTATTTTATTTTTCTTCTTTTTGGGTTTCCTTTGTTTGTGGCTTCGTTTCAAATGTTCATTTTTGTTAAGGTGTTTAATAAAGAAAGTCCTGGGTGGCTGATAAGGTCGAACCAACTCGAACTTGCTTATAGTAGTAATGAAAGTATATTTGGCACGTCTTATGCTGAGAAGGAACTGGAAAAAGTGACAAACTTGATCGAATCCAAAGGAAATACTTATGCAGGTCAAGAAGAAAGCTTTTGCGAGTTAATAAGTTGCAAAAAAGGAACAACTAAAGGAATGAGAGTAGGAACAATGATTCATTTATATCAACAAATCAGCGGAATCAACTGCATCCTCATGTATTCAACTCTTTTATACATAGATTTAGGTGAAGGACTGATACTTGCGAGAACTTTAACAAGTCTCGGAACATTTTTAAGAATGGTGGTTTTACTTGGTTTTATACCATTTATTTCAAAAGTGAGCGCAAAAAAGCTAGTTATTTTTGGACATTTCATGATGGGATCAAATCTTTTAATCATTTCTTTTATCATCAAATTTTCAGATTTAAAGATTCTTTCTGTTTGCAATATTTTTCTGTACTTAATAGCTTTCGCAATAAGTATTGGTCCACTTTGTTGGAGTTATTCTAGTCAAGTCATGCCGGATAAAGCGATGGCTTTAGGAACTGGGGTTAATTGGTTTACTTGCACAATATCGGTACTGTTTTTTCCTTATTTGATTGATTTGATTGGACTTCAAGGAGCCTTTTTGTTGTATGCTGGGTTGAATTTTTCAGGGGTTCTGTATTTTGGCTTGGATATGATTGATATTAGAGGGAAATCAAAGCAGGAGATTAGGGAGATATTTAGCAAGTATCGTTAATTAGATAATTCATAGATATCAGATTATTTATTGATTAGAATTTCAACTAGGATCACGCAAACTCAATTGATCAGATTTACCGATATCAATATGTCTTACCCATTCAATTCTAAAACATTTAAATGTTAAAAAAAGGCAAAGTCGTATAAAACCTTAATAATCTTAAGGAACTCATAATAAAATAAAATCATTAACTTAACATCATAAAAAATCAATAATTTTAGTATTCATTTTTTATCAAATCTCTTTAGTTATTCCTATCAAATACAAATTCTACTTAATTTATTATTTCCATCTCTATATTGTTAAAATCAAGATTTTACAGTAGTCAGTAAGTTCCAATAAATATGCACAAAGCTCTTAGAACATCAATTCACCCTCCATTCCCTGAAGGTTTTCAAATGATTCAATTCGGAATGGGCTGCTTTTGGGGAGCCGAGCGAATGTTCTGGCAAGTTCCAGGAGTATACACTACTCATGTTGGATATTCAGGAGGCCATTCACTTTCCCCTTCGTATGAACAAGTCTGTACTGGCCAAACAGGCCATGCAGAGGTGGTTCGAGTAGTTTATGACCCAAGGCAAGTACATCTGAAAGTTTTGTTGAAAGTATTTTGGGAAGGTCACGACCCGACCCAAGTAAACGGTCAAGGAAACGACATCGGAACCCAATACCGATCAGCAATATTCGTATACAACAACGAGCAACTATCAATAGTAAACTCAACCCGTTCCATATATCAAAGATCATTAGAAGTAAAAGGTTTCGGTGAAATATCAACTGAAATAAGACAAGCAGGAGAGTTTTACTACGCCGAGGACTATCACCAACAATACCTTCACACCAGACCAAATGGTTACTGCGGACATCGCAAAACTGGCGCCAAGCTAGACATAACTAGTTTATAGTAATATAAATGAACCCTTGCATCATCTGCAAGAAAGCCAATAATCTGATGCAATGTAAGGGAAAACTAGGCAAAACATGTAACGTGACAGTTCACCACACTTGCTACGGAGCGACTTTCAAGGAAAATTGGGAATGCGATCAATGCAAAGAACCAAATGGAAAGTGTTTCTTATGCCCTTCTTCCTTCGCCACCTCAAAATTCAGCCCTCTTCGCAAGTCTCATTCAAAAGGCTGGGTGCATCTCGCCTGTAATTTTCACAAAGGTCTAACATTTATAAGCGAGGCCTTTCTAGACACATCAGACGACCTTTTCCCAGCAAAAGGTTTGGAAAACATCGACGACGCTGCACTTTTCTTGAAATGTAGTCTTTGCGGTTTCATGGGGGGTCTATGCGTGAATTGCGCGAAACCATCTTGTACGAAAAGTTTCCATCCTTACTGTGCAATGACGAACGGGCAGTTGATAACTCCTCCAGAAATTCAATGCAAAGACCATTCAGAAGCTCCTAAAACAGAGCAAATCGAGGCTTACAAGATACGAGAACAATCAAACCCTAGAACCCAGCAGATCTTTCATAAATACCCAGTATCTTCGATAAAAAACCCTCCAAGACAGCAACAGTTTAAAGTCAACAACAACTTTGATAGAATCTCTGAATTTTTTTCAAGTTTTCCTAAAAAGGCCTTTGAAAAAGCAGTTGTTCCTTTTGATAAGTCGAGTTTCACACTTCCTAGTAGTGTCTTCCGGGTGTCTGAGAGATGTCGCATCATTTATCAGGGGCCTGTTCGGGACTACCTTGTAAGTTTCAAGGTTTTTTTCGCTCCTCATGCAGCACTGCAGGGCGGCGAGCAGTTCATCATTATTCCCAAGTCTTCAGAGCAGGTAAATTTAAAGTACTCTCTGCAGGTCGAGAATTTCATGGCGCTGACAAAGGACACAAGTGCAGAATACGAACTCTTGTCGCGATGTTTAAATGAAACTGCAAATGCTGATGACGAGGTGACTAAAGAAATATTATTCAACTTGGAGCACTTTCAACGTAAAGTGATTCCACTTGTAAATGGCAAAAAAGAACTATTAGGTCGACTTGCACAGCAACACCCGAAGTTTGACGTTGAAAAGTTGAATCGGGAATGCACAGATTCACTTACTTTCATGCAGTGGACGATGATTTACAAGAACCTTAAAAGTGGACTAGAGGACAAAGAAGTGAAAAATTACGAACCTCAAGATGACTGCAACCCTGAATACCCGAAAATTGACTGTAGCATCTGTTTTAACTATGATGAGGAAAATTATATATTAAACCCGACTGTTTATTGTGAAGGATGCAGACTGATCATGCATAAGGCCTGTGCTGGTGTAAGCACTTCAACTCAGAGCTTTACATGCAAAGTCTGTGAGGCGAAAACGAGTCCTCATTGTTTTTTATGTTACAACAAGGAATGGCCGATGAAGTGCTGTGATAAGAACTGGTATCACATCACTTGTGCCCTTTGGGAAGAAAAAGTTCAGTTCATCAACAAGCAGTGCCTTGATGGAATCATCTTAAGCGGGTCTACTGAACTTGGCTCTTGTTGCGTTTGTCGCAAACCGAATGGCTTGCTTAGCAAATGTCAACAGTGCCCTGTACTCTGTCATCTGATGTGTGCCTGGAGGGGTGGTTTTCGATTCATCACTAAAGAACTCAATACTGAACATCGAAGGCTTCATGCGAACTTCTTGTGTGATAAACACGAACCCAGTCGGGACTTTGAAGTTCAGAAAAAGCTGAGATTGAATGCTTTTATGAATTACTTAAGTCCGAGAGTTAGAGACAAAAGACCTAATGTAAGGTATAATTAATCTTCAGTTTTATTAGTCTTTTGGTATTGTTTTTATTTTAAATACTTGGAATTTTTATTCAGTTTATTAGATGTTTAAATGATTAGTCTTTAGAGTTTGGTATTTTTTTTTCTTTTGTTTTTTGATGTAATGGCTGGATTTAAAAATATTCAACGATTGATGCTTGGGGTTGGAGAAGAGTTTGTGATTATTTGGGTTATTGTAGCTTGCCTTGCTAGTTTCGCTGGATGGACTTTTGAAATTTCTGAGGGATTGAGAGCTAGGGATTGGATTGGTTCTTGGAATTTCAAGTGGATCACTGGACCCAAGATTTATCTTGATTTTTTTTGGGCATATTTGTGGATTTTTAGGGTTTCGATGGTTTGTTCTTATTTTTGGGTTAATAGCAAGAAAGTTTGGAAAATTTGGAAGATTTATTTTTGTGATGCTTGTATTAGTTTGATGTTCTTTCCTGTTTATATGGTTGTACTTGAAGTTTATGCAATTTCTGGATTTAAGATTTCTGGACATTGCTTTTTGTTGAGTCTGGCCTTGTGGATGTTGAGACGTGAAGGGGAAGTTTCGGTTGTTATTTTAAGGATGAGGTGGGTGAAAGTGGTTACTATTTGTATTCTGGCATATCACTATTTTATCTTGTTTTTTACTTGTTTTGCGTATCATACTTTCTTGGAAATATCAGCCGGGTCCTTCCTCGGTGTATTTCTGACCCAATCAATCCAACACCTTCTAAACACAATTCCAATAAACTTAACCTAACTTAAAAAAACCTCTTAATATCTTTTGCAAACTTCTAAACTTTGTGTGAGGACATTAAAATCAACAACAATCTGAGTATCAGATTTTTGTTTCTTGTAGCATTTCCCCTTTATAAAAAAGTGAGCAGCAACAACAGAGTTATTTTTAAACATAAATTCCTCCATAACAGCAAGTCTTTTGCATTTCCCTCCAGTCCCAAGGCCCATTTTAAACACCGCAGTTCCTTCATGAGCTTTATTTTTTCCTCCAAGTAGAAAAATTCCATCTCCATAGCTAACAACTCCGACATTGCAAATTCCGCAAGGCAGTCCAACATTCAAGACTTCCCAGAAGGTGTTCCAGACCTCAATAGAAGAATAAGGATGTTTGCCTTCATGGTCGCTGCTGCCTCCAACCAGATAAACCTTTCCAAGACAAGAGACAGAAGTCAAGTTGCATCTTTTGTGTACCATATTCGAGTGAACTTTCCATTCATTCCCCACAAGTACTTCAACTGAACTTAAAACTTCGCCATTTTCGCCAACTCCTCCAAAGACAGCAGGGTTTCCATCAAGCCATGCCAAGGAATGTTTATATCTTCCTGTTGTTAACTTTGTAAGGACCCTAGCCTTATTCAAAGAAATATCAATGAAGGCAGTGAAGTCTTTCCAAGAGACCCCTCCAGCAAAGAGGACTTTACTATCAGAGACCATCAGGTACCTTGTAGTGGAGTCGATGTCTTGCTTGAATTCATCATAATTGTAAACAATGTTAGGACCCAGCACGAAGATTTTATCATTTTCTAACGAAATGGTCCAGTTATAATTATTTAAAACGTGAGCCACTGTCGGAAGGTAAAGTCGAAAAGGACGGGTGTAGGAATCTTCAATGCACAGTTCTGGACCTTTTAGATTTTCTAAATTCGGGTTGGGTGTTGTAAGGATTGTCTCCAGTGGAGATAAAAATAACTTGGAACTTGGAATGTTTGACTGTGAGTTGATGTAGTTTATGCATTTGTCACAGTAGGTTACAAAAACTTCTAGTTCTTGTTGAACTTCTTGCATGTTGGATCTTATGCTTGTTATCATATCTTCCAGGTGAGAGGTCAGGTCACGGATTGAAGCGGCTGCTTCAGTTTTCAGGGAGTTGAGCTTTTGCAGGAGGATTTCTTTGGAGGCCTCGATGAGTTTTTTAGATTCTTCTTTAGCTGGTCGCTTCATTTTTATTGAATTAGCTAGATTAAACTGACTGGGTTTTCAACGAACTGTTTAAATGATTTCAACCAGTTGGCACCGACTGCCCCGTCCACTGCTCGATGATCACAGTTCAATGTGGCTTTGATCACTCTAACTGATTTCAGAGAATCACCAGCACTAACCACTTGACTTTGAACATGACCCAGACTTAACAAGCTAGAAGTTCGCGGATTTGCTACTTCATATGCCTCATTGCCGAATGAAATCTCGAAATTTGCAGGTCCTGATGATTCAGCTTTTAGAACATTCGAAATTTCAGAAATTGATCGACGTTCAGTGTCTTGCAAAAAATACTTTTGAACAGATTTCGATCCGTAAACGTAGACTTGGGTATCAACGTAGTCGTAAAAACGTGTGAATGTCGGAAAGAATTTTGAATTTGCCTCTGGGATTTGTTTGCAGCTATTTGATGCGGCCTTTATTAGGAAAGACTTTAAATCACTTTCTGGGAAAAGTGATAAAGGCTTTTCTAGGTTAATGAAAGTAGTAACTGAGAATCTTGGAGCTCTAACCTCAGTCCTATTATCAAGATCCTGTGTTTTATTTTTCCCCTCTTGAACCATATCAACAGTCTTCTGTTGAACCATATCTCTATTTTTTTCACTTTCTCTATTTTTATCACTTCCCTTATTCTGCACGAAGTTGATAACATCCTCTTTAAGTATATGCCCTTTCGGTCCTGTAGGTTGAATCTTACTAGGATCAATTTTCTGAGAATGAATCAATCTCTGAGCCGAAGGCGACATCTTAAAGCTAATTTCATTTCCAGTAGCTTTTTTCTCCTCCACCTGTTTTTCCTTCTTCTCAGCGACCTGCTCATCCTCCTTATAGCTCTGAAAAGCCTGAACCCTGTCAGACTTGTCAACCAAAATAGCGACAGGAGCTCCTAAAGGCAAAGGTGGAGATCCTTCTTTAGCAAGTATCTTCGCCAAAAAGACATCATCCTGCACTTCAAAGGCAACAGTTGCTTTATCAGTCTCTACTTCAAACATGTTCTCTCCAGCTTTGACCTTTTCTCCTTCTTTCTTAAGCCACTTGACAATGGTTCCAGTGGTCATCGTAGGAGAAAGACTGGGCATTCCAAGTTTTGTATGAGGAGGAAGGTCTGCGAATCTCCTAAGAACGAGCTGAAGAGTTTTTAACATATTGCCTTATTTATAACACTGATAATTATTATTGGCTAAACAATGAATAGGCTAAAACAAAGCCCCTTCGTCATTTTCATCAAGCATCGCTAGATTCTTCAGTTCTCTTCTGGGAGGGTTCCTGTCAATAGCGATCATTCCTTGAGTCTTTTCATAAAACTTTAAAATCGAAGGCATAAACTTCCCAATCTCTAAAGCGACAAGTCTTTCCCTGGTATCATCATCAAGTAATCTAAAAGCAATTAAAACATTTCTACTTTTTCTTCCTTTCAACACACATTCCTTCAACAACCCTAGTTTTTCCTTCATAAACCCAGAAGCTTCCCTGAGTTTATTAATTTTCCATTCAATATTTTTAAAAATTTTTGCATGGTTCAAAAAAATCTGTTCTAAAGCATTATCCAATCCTGACTCTTCAACTTGCAACAACTGTTCCTGAGCTTCATTCTGAAAAAGTCCCTTTTCAGCTGAAAGCGCTGCGAATTTCAAGTAACTAATCGCTGGGTACTGCACACCGTTGGACTCAGCGACGATATCCGCATAAGCCGTGAAAAGTGAATTCGCGTAAAATTCAGTAAAACTCTTTTTTTCGAGATTTCTGAAGATTAATTGAAATTCTTCAAAGTTTAAAAAACCGTCATTGTCCAAGTCCATCGAGTCGAACAAGTCTTTCACCTGGTGTTTCGAGTGTTCTAAGTAAAAAACGTAAGTCCTTAAATTAGCCTCTAAGAAGTCTGCTTGGTGAACGACGCCAGTCCTGTTGAAGTTTTTAGGACAGGCGATAGCGACTTTTTGAAGTGATTTTTTTAAGTCTTGCATTTCGTTTTCTAAGATTTTTCCTTTCCAGTAACTTTCAACTGCTTCTTCGCATTTGTGAAGAGCGATGAAAACTTCTTCGTTACTGTCAGTGAGAATCTGGTGTAAATGACAAGAAGACATAAGGACTTTGAATAGTTCGATGAAGGTGTAGAAATAGTCAACGTCTAATGATTCTGAAAGACCTAGAAGACGTGAAAATAACTTGAAAGTCTTGTTGTTGCCTTTGTAGGTCTTGAGAGCTAGTAAGTACTGGGCGTAGTTCGCTTTTGCTATCGCTTTTATTGGGAATTTTGAACTGATGTAGGAAAAAAAGTAGTGGTTTGGAGAAGTTATTGATTTTATATCTTCTGGGGAAAGAGAGATTATGTCGTGGATGAAGTTGTTTAGAATTTTTTGCATTCCGCGCTTGCTGATGCTTAGTTTTTCTTTGAACTTTCCTGACATTACTAGATTTGTAAGAAAATTTACTGTTGAGAAATCAGGTTGCTCTTTATCTTCTTGCACTTCAGCTAATGACCTTCGTTTACCTATCGCAAACTCTTTAGTAATAGTGAGTTTCTTACGAGCCCCTTGTTTTTTCACGATTTTTCTACCAGGTCCTAAACTTCCACTCCTTAATTTCTGTTTAAGTTCCAAGTTTTCATTAACCACACTAAATAACATTTTTCTAAGTTCTTTAAGTTTTAACAGACATTTTTGTTTTTTTATTTTCTGATAATTGAGTTTTCTCTTCAGTTCCAAGAAGATCATAGAGTTCTGATTATGAATTCCTTGAATAACCTTTTTCGCTCTTTTATAAGTATCACGATCAAGAGAAATCAACTGAAACTCCTTCTTTCCAAAACTGATCATCTCAGTCCTCAACTCATCAGTATCAGAGTCCTGTTCAACTTCATCAAAATTATAAAAAGCTTTCAATCTTTCTTCATGAGCCATGTTTTCATTATTCAACATTCCAGCAATAAAATCATGAAACTGACCAAATTTCTCCTGAACCTCTTCTTTTTCCACCTGAACTGAAGGAATCGGAAAGTCTTGCAAGTCGGTCTGAGTTTTGAGATTTTTATATTCTTTAATAGTCGTGTTGACTTCTTTGTCATCCATTTCTTCCTCAGTGTCGATCATCTGTTCTTTTATCTCTTGAAGAAAAATTTTATTTTCAAGTTCGACTCGCTGCTTCTCGACCAAGTCTTCCATGTCTTGAGCTGAGCCGCTTAGGTCAAGACTTTCATTTCTTGAAGCGAGAACTGGGTCCGAGATGAGAATTTCTGAAATGTTTCTAAATCGAATAATGTGTTTTTCACGCATTTTCTTCAGACCCGGCATGTCTGAGTCGATGTCGTCGAGGACAGTCCTTAGAAGGTGTTTCAAGTTGTTGTTGGTGTCTTCCAGTCGAAGAAGCTTTACCTTGTCTTTTTCGTATTTACTTAAAACAACGTTGAGTTTTGTTTGATGGAGTTTTTCGTTCATTTTGTATTTTTCTATTGTTTTTGTTAAGGAATCGGCTGAGTATTTCGCTGAGGCCAGTTGAGATATCGACTCGGATAATTCAAACTGAAGGTTTGATATGGTTTCTTTGTATTTTGACTCTAAAAGCTTTATATTTGCTGAAGTCTTCACTTTTAACCCGAGGTTTGAGGTTTGGTACTGTTTTATCGCTGCGATCATCAAACTGAAGTACGAAGTCCAAACCCTTTCTAATAGTTTTCCACGTTCTAAACAATTCACTTTCACCTGGTTAATCAAATCTTGTAAAACTGCAGAATAAACTATTTGAGCGTCTTCAAAAATATTTTCACTTTTGCTTGAAATCTGTTGTAACATGAAGTCAAGCCAATCTTCTAAGATTTCCACATCTTTTCTACCTACAGGTCGCAAAGCAGGTCTTTTTTTAGGTAAAACTTGAGGAATGTTGAAAGAAAAATCAAGATTTTTAAGTATTTCGAATTGAGACTGCTCGATTTGACGTCGAAGTTCGCTGAGGTCTGTTGTTATTTTGAAGATGACTTCAGGTTTCTCAGTGCCCAGGGTGTTAACAAGTTCATTTGAATAGTTGAACAGGTTTTGAGTGCTTGAAAAAACATCAGGAAGTAAAGAACCTGCTCTTTCTTTTTCTTGTTTTAGTTTAGCGGTTATGAAGTTGCATCGGTGCCTTGTCATTAAGTCGCTGTCGTCTAATTGGAGAAGGGAGCGGTTGTATTTTATGTCTTTTGGACGTTTGAAGATTAGCTCTTTGGAGATACTTCTTAGTTCTTGAAGACTTCGTAATGACTTGTGTCGAGGGTCTATTGTTGACTCTGGAGTTCCGATATTGTAAGATTTATTCATATATAGAGAGGTTTAGGGGATTTGAAGGGGATAATATTATGTCAAGTCTAGCTAGTCGTAGAGGATCTCGAAATCTTCGTAGCCTGAACTTTGGCTCTCGTTTTCTTCGTTGTTTGATGTTTGTTCTGAGTAGCTTTCTTTGACTTGTTTTTTTGATTTTTTATCGTCTTTTTCTCCTTTTTCGGAGTCTTTGCTGAAACTTTCACTTTGTATTGTGTATCTCTTGCTTTCTCTTTTGCTTAAACTCTGGCTAGCACCCATCATCGAAGAGCTTCCTTGAGAAACCGTCGGTTCCTTAAAATTTCTAAAAACCACTTCCTGAAAAGATTCATTTTCAGAAGTACTACTGAAAGCATCCGCATTACAAGTAAGTAAATTTAATTTCGCCTTAAGAGCAGTTAATTTCCCAGCAGCAAGAGTTCCACGAATATCAGGAGCAATAAAAACATCAGAGCTATCTTCATAAACAGAAAACCCAATAGAAGGTTCCCTCGGCATTTCAAAAGCCAAAGACTTAAGCGATGAGTCCCTAGGTGTTAAGTTCATATTTTTAATAGCACTTGGAACCTGTTGCAAGCTAACAACTTTAGAATTACTTTCAGAAACTCCATTAAAAGACTGATTATGACAAACAAAAGAAGCATCCTGCATTTCAAGAGGATTCAAACATTCCGAAGTATTCATTTCCTTTTCGCTAGTTTTCAGAAATTCCGAAACCTTAACACTAGAAATATTTTCATGTGTGTCAGGTACTTTCGGAAAAAGATGCCCCATTTCAGGTTTATGCAGTTTTACATTAAAATCATTCCAAAACAATCTCCCGGGTTCCTCAGAGCTGCTTTCTTTCGGACTTTCTGAAGAGTTTTTTAAGTTTTTATTTTCAATTTCAACCATAGCAGGACTTCCGTTTGAATCACGGATAAAAACAGGTTGTTTTCTCGGAGACAATGAAAAAAGAGGAGGATTTGCACTACGGACAGGCCTTGGGATGACTTTTTTCTTGATATCTTGAAAAGATGTCTCAAATTTCGCCCTTGTCGGAGTTTCATTTCCAGCATCTGAGTCAATAATATCGAGTTTATGAACTTTTGCAAGAAAATTAGAAAAATTCATTTTGTTCTTCGAGGATTTCGAAGGAGTCACTTTTGGCTCGTCTCCATGATTGAACTCGTTTTTGTATAAAGTGTCTGACAACCGCTTTGGACGCTCTTGAAACGAGTTTGCTTTAAAAAAATACTTGTTTTCAGGAGTTGTGTCCATTCGGTACTTAACGCATGGAGAACAAAGCGAAAAACGACAGGGTAGACAGTAAAAGTAACCGATTTGCTTCAAGCTGCTTAAGCAACTGTCGCATGTTGATGATGGAGTAGAAGTTGATGAAAAAAGAACCCATTTTAACTGGTGGTCTATTGAACACTTTAGAGATACTGGAGAAGTCTGTGATTGAATCAGGAATTCGCAGTCTTGGCATAGGAAAATCTTGCAGACAAAGCAAAAAAGGGAGAGCTTGCTTTGTGGATTTAAACAATTTGTACAGATTTCTTTGGAGTCTATTGTTGACTCGTCTTTTTTACTGCAAAAGTAATGATTTTCTTTACATTTTAAACTGGGACATATGAGAGGTTTGAAGATCTGTAGGTCTTTTGAACATGACTTGCAAAGGATTTTAGAACATTCTTCACATTGATAGATTTTTATTTGATTTTTACCGCAATGGCCACATTTAAAGCTGAGATCATTTAAAAGTCCTGTGGCGATGTTCGACCCGCATTCACATCTGACAATTTTTTCCTTTTTCACAGGAGTCTCTGAATGCGAAGTGACTAAAATTTTCAGTTCTTCGCCTTCTTCAAAAGGATTTTCTGAATGTTTAGACTGATTAACAACAACGATTTGCTCATTCAAACTCATCATCTCTTCTTTAGACTGATCTTTTTCATCCACAATGAAATTTATTCTCAAATTGACTAGTTTTTTAAAGGGTTCTGAATTATTCGTGGTTTCATGAGCCAAACTCTGAAATTTTTCTATTTTTACTGTGTTGGGCAAGTTAAAATGGAAAACGTTTTTCTTGTCTTCACGGATGTATAACAACTTTGGAGGGGAAACACATGCGATGCCTTTGCCGTCTGTCACGATTGGAAAATGAGGCTCGATTGGACGGTCGAAGGAAAGGTCGAACTTTCGAATTAAACCTTGGCTGCAGTCTACTAAGAAGACTTCTAGGTTCTGTGACATGTCTTCTAAGTAACCTCCTGCGATTATTGCTAGGTCTTTTTTTATTGTGCAGCTTGGGGATATTAAAGCTATTGGAAGTGATACGTTTTCTTCGTTTATACCGAAGCTGGTTTCGTTTAGACAGATTGAGAAGATTTTATTTGTTGGGGTGAAAGTTTTCTTTAATATTTTCCCTCCGAATAGAAAAATTCGGTTTTCAAATAAAACAGCTCCTGGCTCATGCAAATCTTTAAGTCTGACACCAGATGGGGCATAGACACTAAGTCTTTCAGTTTTTTCATCAGTGAAAATTTTTCTTTGAAGGAATTTACTAGGGTTGAAATCAGGTTTGCACACGAACATTTCCCATTTCATAGTACCCTTGCTAAGTCGACAGAGCGGAGCTCCTTCTTCCTCACAACTCGAATCCGGATCAAGAGAACTGCAAATTCCGCCGACATAGTAAAAATATGAAGGCGTCGACAGAAACGTGCCGTATTTGCAAGGAATCGGTAGATTCGGGTATTTTCTAAGAGAAAGGTCTGAAAGATTTATATGATGCACCCAGCTTGTCAAGCTTCCTGAAGAATCACTTCCACCGGCGATGATGACAGATGAGTCTTCTAAGATGCTGATGCAAGAGTCTCTGTAAATTCTGACTTTCTTTTTTAACTGAAGCTGAAACGAGTTCGTGGATTTTAAAGAGTAGAGTACTTTGCTTTTACGGTCGATATAAACAACGTCTGGGATCTGGATTTTGACTGATGATTTGTAGGAACTACTTGGGTTTGATTTATTGTGTGAAGTGCAATTTCCCATTTATATCGAAATAATTAGGTGATCTTACTTTTGATTTGAGGTTTGAGGCAAGATTAGGTTTAAAGGTATCAGGAATTTAAATTATCTAATTTTATACATCAAGGAAAAACATAGTGGAAGTTTAATAATATTAAATTAATAACTTATCAAAGAATAAAATTTCTGAAAGATTTAATTAAAATTTATAGCCAATATCCACGACAATATTTCAATCATAAAATTTCTAAACACTCACTTCCATCACAAGAAATGAACCTCAAAAAACAAAATAAATCAAGAAATCACTAGAAATGAATTAAAAAACTTAATCAATACCAACTATCCCCAAAAATCCCAATCATTCCAAATAATTAATGCTCCAAACATAAACCATCACTAATCCTAACCTAACAGCATCTTTTCACCTCTTTCGCCTTACTCTGAGTAACAGATCCCGGAAGCATAAGCCCAACGCCTCTCTTTTCCTCAGTAACAGGAGTATTTTCCTTTCCAAGAGCTTTAGCAATATCCCTAAACAACTCCTTAATATTCATACCCGTCTTCGCACTAGTTTCAGCGTAAATCGCTGAAAATCCATTAGCTTTAGCCTGAGCATCTTCTTTAGAAACAGTTCTTTCTTCAGTTTTATCAGCTTTATTGCCAACAATAGCAATGACAGCATCAGTTCCTCTTTCATTCCGGACGTCTTCGATCCACTTTTCAACACTTGTGAATGTGGCGGTGTTTGTGATGTCGAAAACAATTATCGCTGCTGACGAGTCTCGGATGTAATTCGGGATTAAACTGCGGAAGCGCTCTTGACCTGCTGTGTCCCATAATTGAAGTCGCATTGGAGAGTCACCCATTTGAATTGTTTTACTTAAAAAGTCGATTCCGATTGTCGCTTGGTAGTTGTTGTCGAAGGTCTCGTACATGAACTGGTTTATTATTGATGTCTTACCAACGTATATGTCACCTAGGAAAACAAGTTTGTACTTTGGAACTGCTGAACTTAAGATCATGTCGGCCATCGGAGATTAATTGAAGGATTTTAAAGATGTTGGGAGATTAGGGAGATTAGGGAGATGGACTTTAGTTGGATGGATTGATGAAGGTTAGTCTATGATTTAATATCTAAGTGAAGATAATAATAACTAAAGAAATCAAGAAATTCCTTCCACAGTTCAAATACTTGAATTTGAATTTGTAACTCGAGTCAGTCTGTCCACCAACCCAAACAGTAAGAGCTAAAACCTGTTCATCATCAATTAACTCAGGATTTCCAGGTAAGTCATTTTCAGCAGTCAAATAAACAGTAAACTCTTTCATAACAGTCAATCCCGTGAAATTAAGTTCATTCTTAACCCCTTGAATCATTTCGACAGATCCAAACCTTCCCTTCCTAACTTTTCGATTCAAGCCATCAAGTCCATCCCGTATCTGAGCCGAGTTCGGTTTACTAGTATCACTTGGAAGTACAACCCCGAAGACTTTTCCATCAGTTTTAATACCAACACTAACAACCAAATTTCCACGATCATCAGTTGAAACAAGGTAATCATCTAAAAATCCAGTAGAAGCCGTATCATATTCCGTAGCAAATTCAGAAACAGGAGTCCCATCATAAAACGGGACATATTTTTTTAACTTCTCAGGACTTCTATCAAGATTTTTCGCATAAGTGATGGGCTTTTCACCGTCAACTACTCTATTCACAAACAAGGTAAGTTCATAGTAAAGAGACTCTTCAGTCAATCTTCGAGTTATTCCAAGTGACGGGTCGATACCTGAATGAATCAAGAACTCGACAGGCAAAGCTAAAGCTTTCGCAGTTCCCGTTAAAACCTGTTCAATAGTCGAGACCTCCTTGACATAAATTCTAAATTTCGCAGGAAGGTAAGTTGGAAGAGTTTCAAATTCGAATAAAGTGACTCCTTCAGTGGTCCTTCCTGCTCTATCAACAGCAGCAATAAACAAGACATATCTCGTCGCATCAGTGAGTCCTTGAAAACTGACAGAAGCGTATCCAAGACTGATGTCAGTCCAGGTGGATCCGACATGATTTTCACAGTCATTCCACATGATATCTCCAGTGATCAACATCTGAACAACAGGCACAAGCGAGCCTTTTCTCGTCAACTGGTAAAAAACTTGAACTAGTTCAGAAGCCTTGATCTGCACCTTGCAAGACACCCGGGTTAACTCAACAAGTCGCACTGAGTAAATCGCTGGAGGGTCGTTGTCGATTGGCAGAGTTTGAAAAGGAATTAAAGATCTTTCAAGGTAGTAAATTCCGCTCGCATCTCCAGAGACTGACAACTCGATCCACCCGCTGACTGCTCCGTAAATCAAGTTCACAGTGAAGAAAGAAGCAGAGTTGTTATAAGTCAAGTTTAAGAAACTCGGATTTATTTTCACGTAATCTGATTGGAAAGGTTTGGAAGTTGTTAAAGAAATATCAATTGTTTCATAGGTCTTCACAGGGACCCAGACCTTCACAGGCAAACTGCTTCCTGATAAGGGGATGTAAGAAATGTCTTCACAGATTATTGGAATGTTGCCTGCAGGAGGCAAGACATTGATGTACATGTTGACTAGAGGTTTATATTGACGACTTTCAGTATCGTTGTTTACTTCAGTTTTTATCCAACTCAAGAGGTACCTTCCTGGCTCCACTGAATTAGGGACGAAGACTCTGAAGCTTTTTTCCTTGTCCCATGCGTATTTCCACAAAAGCTCTTCAGGGTCAACCCCGATCGAATTTAACTGAGGAACTGGCCGGATCTTCAACAGGTCAAAAGAAGGCTTTTCAAGAGTAAGAACAACTGCATAGGAATAAGCTCCTTGATAAACGTTAATTTCTGACGTGTTTATAAATATTCGGTAGCCTTTGTTTGTGAAGTCCAGGTTTGGGTAGGGTGTTAAATTCGGATACGACTGGACTGAAATGATTTCAGCGTCTTTGTCAATGAATAATATGAAAAAGTTTCCGGAATTTCCATGTTCTTGTAAAGTTGGAACTTTTTTAAATAATAAAAAAAGTTCTTGCCCGACTGATGTGATTTCTTGACTGGTACTTGTGGAAGATAAACGAAAACCTGAATCTTCTTTGAAGTTACATTCAGGGTTTAGAAGACGAGGGTCAGTTGAATTGATGAATTCGCAAGAGTAGCTTCCGCTGATTAATAAATGAAAGTTTCCTGGCCATTTTATCAGAACTTCACCGTTTTGCTTTATTGATGCGTCTTCTAAGGTGAATTTGAATAAAAAATCAGAAAATGTGTGGGTTGTTAACGATTTCGAACTCACTGAGGACATGTTTAGAACTCCTGGAAGGTCTAAGACTTGGAAATCGATTGACTGGTCGGAAGCTAGAACTTTTCCTGATTGTTGGTCGATCAGCTGTATGTTTAATTTGTTTGTTGTTCCTTTTACTGGGTTGACTATTGCGTAGATGTTGAAAGTCATTGTTTGTGACTCGGAAAATTGCCCGAGAGAATCGAAAACTACAGTTCTTGGGTATTTACGGAAACAGGTTTCTGATGATGGAGTCGATTCACAATAGACTTCTGTGTCTGCGAAGACTAATTGATAAGCGTATTCTACTGGAAACTGGATGTGCATTGAGATTTGATTTGTGGTGTTTATATCTATTGGATTTTCTAGAACGAAGGTGTATTGAGAGAATATCGCCTCGTTTTTAGGCATGAACCTTGATGATAGGACGTTTAAGAGTGATGGAGCAGGGGATATCACAAGCATACTTGATGGATCATTCTCGTCTAATTCGTCAAGAGTTACTCCTCCAAATGAAGTGCTTATTGAAAATGATGAAGTGTTTCCAGTGGTTTCAGGGTTTTTAATGTATCCGAGAGTGATGTTGAAAGTAACGTAGCGCTTGATAGGTGTAAAAGTATTCACAACTAAAGTTTTTCCTTTCACAGTGCAAGAATTAAACGCCTTTAAAGCTCCACTTGTAAAGCATCTCTCAGTGGTAGGTAAGTCATTGTATTCCTCAGGAAAATCAATTTTTATATCTCCTCCAGATGGGAGACTTTGCATGGTACTAAGTTGAAAAGTATAACTTGTTAATACTCCAGCTTCATAAAACTCAGGCAAAATCTTAACTTGCAGTCGCAAAACAGGATTTGAATCTACAATCCGATATCTTGGAAATTCAGCGTAAGCAATAGTCTTTTCTGCAGAATCCAAAGCAGTAATAGTCATTCCATCAGAAGACTGAGGAACAACAAGCGCATTATCTGGATTCAATAGTCCAAAAATCTTGAAACAAATAAGTGAGTTTTCAGGTATCAAGTTATAATCTTTGATATAAATGTCATCATTTTGAACTTCACAGACCCCGAAATTCACCTGACAAGTTACCTGAGGAGTGATAGTAGATAGATCTGGGTAGTCATCAGGTAACTTCACCTTGATACTAGACCCACTTTCTAAAGAAATAACCAGAGAAAAATTCAATCTAACTTCAACATCAGATCCTTTAGCAAACACATTACTAGTGAAAACAGGGTACGTTGAGAACTTCAAAGGTGTAAACGATATAATATCAAAAATATTCCCAGTTGTGAATTTATCTTGAATCTGTTTATCATCATTGATTGAGTAATACTTGATATATCCAGTACTATCCACATAGCTAGGATTAGTAAAATTGATAAGTTTAACATCAACATCTTCTCCCGAATAAATCGTTCCAGGCAGAGTCAAAGCAACCATTTTAGCTTCAGGATAAGTAACAACATCAATTCCATCAATAATATAAGTTTCAGTATTTTTATCATTCAATGGATTTTTCTTCACACTTGCCTTAACCCCATTCTCAGGAATATCAAGATACTGCTGAGGGAACTGAATGACAATCATAGACCCTTCCAGTAAATCACTCGAAGCTTTAAAATAAAGAACAAGGTTCGTTCGAGTCCTGATGTTTTTATTAGTAACATAACATTCACTTCCAATACTTGTGCACACCCCTTGTTCCGTGGGGTTCAAAGATGTCAAGACCGGGTCAAGACTAAAGCTTTTTCTACTGATGAGCCAAGTGACTTGCCCTTCAAAGCTTTCTTTATAAACTCCAACCTTAATCTGCGGAGTATCCCCAACAGTCACTGGAGTTCGAATGACTGGAAAATGAATCGAAATAAAAGTCTCCTCAGAAATCGCTTCAAAATTACTAACTCTGACCAAAGCCGGGTCATGTTGCAATGCAGGGGAAGTAGACACAATTCCATAAGTGAGTTTACAAAGAAGTGACTCTCCAGATCTAGGACTCAACCCTTTAATGCCATTACAAAAGACTTTCATATCATTGGCATCAATGTTCAAGTCCTTTTCAAAGCTCATATACGACTCGAACTCCAAGAGAATCGTGCTCTGGTCCCCCGGGGTGGTCCCGTCCATGTAAAAGTAACCGTTCGGAATGAAAGTCTCCGTCGTGAACTCAACTTTTAATATCGCGTCGCTGTCCGCGTCGAGGGTGCTCAGGTCGACGGTCATGTCGTCGGCGGGGGACCCGACGACACAGATGTCTGGAACAGCCGACTCCATCACATCTGAACCTTCCATCGCGTAGAACTGGATCGAGTAACACCCTGAGCTTCTTGATGATTTGAAACCTTCTGAACCGTCTATAGGACTCGGATATGTTGAAAGGACTAAATAAGTGCAAACTCCTTTTTTGATTCCGTAAAACTCGCGAAGAACGTCGCCTGTGAACTTTATGCTTATCACTTTGTTTGAATAAAGACATTGAGGAACCTCGAAATGGGTTCTTGATTCAGACCATCGGTCTGGGTAGTTGTTGAATGGAAGGTCTTTGTGGTATATCGTGCAACGAGGAGATGCTGATGGAGCGATGTCGAAGTCGTCTGGAAGGATCACTTTGTACCAGCCTTTGGTTGATGATAGACCTTTGCGACTACGGAATCTGAACCAGATTTCGCCGTATGAGTTTTGCTCGAGCTCTCTTTCGTTTATACTTATTGTCGGCCATTCCACCCAGTAGTCGTTAGGATAGATGATATCATCTATATCAAGCTGATTGCCAGTCCAACTCTCAACAACCTGACTAGTATCCTCCAAATCACTATAATAAAATATTTGAAAATCCGAAGTAGTAAGTGCCTCAGCAGGGTTCATGGCTCCCAAGACAACCTTAATAGTCCCAGTTGAAGACTGAGGTTCAAAGTTACTAATAACGATATGATTATCACATTCTTCCACATTACAATCAGAAACACAAGACACCGGATAAATATTTTCCGTACTCTGACTAAGTCCTTCCACAGAACACTCCGAGTCAAGCCAAAGAAACTCTTCAGGAAACCACAAATCAATTCTTTTAACACGACTAGATCCTTTAGAAGGCGTGATTTCAACAGTCCAAATATCATAAGTTCTTCGATGAAGAGTCGAAAGTCGGTGAGTGATAGTCACAGTAGGAGATACTCTATTAACTTTAGGAATTTTCACGAAGTAATGCTCTTCCGCCCATATTCCTTCATCAATGACATAAGCTGTGAAGTTATAATCAACATCTTCATAGTTCGGAGATTTGAATAAATTATTTCCAGCATCTAAAAACTTCATTAAAAACGAAGAGTCAGAATTTGAATCATCTCGCCAAACAACCCAGAGACTTTCCGCATAAATATCACAGTTCGTTGTTTCGCTGTTGCATTCGATATTCGCACTGCCAGTAGTGGGTAAAGTGAAAGCTTCATCAAATTCATAAATGACGAAACTAGAGTCAGTGTCAATGTCCACTTGCAAGTCAATAGTCGCTTCAAGTGGATCTGTATAAACAGTGAAAACTGTTGTTATCGGGTTTGAAATAGTCTCGTCATTGAATATCGCAGGAGAAGGCTCAACCATTTTGCTATTCCCAGAGTAATCAAAAATATTCAGCAATGTATCAAGATTAAACCTCGCATAATCCGTTCCAAAAGTATTCGAAGTGCTACAAAAGCTCCAGACAGTGAAATGAACTCTAAGCTGTTCATTTAAAATCTCTGAAAATGATTGAACAGGATTTTTTACTTTTACAATTCGAATGCTATGTGAAGAAGAACTAGAAATATCAGAAGAATGCCCTGTAATATAAATAAAAACTGGAGATTTTTTTGTAATTTCCGTTGATTTGTGAACTTGACACTTAATCGTCCCTGGTGAAGGGCTATTGAATCCAGAAAGAACAATGCACCCGATATCTTTAACAGTTTCCAAAGGTTTCATATCAAGTCCGAGGTCGAGTTCAAAGATCTGGTCAAGTTCATTAGTAGTTCTCATTTCAACCACAACCCCTCCACCGACAGGTATATCTCGAGAAGGCTGAAAAGTGAGATCCCAAATATTCCATTTCCTGACAGTGAAAGAATAAGTCCGCAACTGCAAGTCACTCCAAGGAACGGGGCAGACCTCATTGATAACCTTGGCTCCATCACCTTTACTTCCAGTAGTCGCTAAGATATACCAACTTTCCCATTCAGGAAAAGCAGGAAGTTCGACGCCGGTCTGATAAAGTCCTCCAGAAGTATCTCTTGTATAAACATGAACAGTGTACTCAGAGTAAGGCTTAAGACCTTGCTGGTCAGTGACTCCAACACTGATCACAGTTTGACCAGCGTCAGTCCCAACAGTGCAGAACTCAGCAGGAGTCTTATTAAATCGATTGCGCCAGTAACATTCAAGATAAGTAGTCGAATCAGTGTCTTTTGTCAATGCAACTCCACTCGGAAGATAGATCCTCACCGCATGCCCTGTGTTATAAATCGATCGCTGAGTAACGATTTTCACGAAGATATCAGCAAAATTTCTATTTTCACAAGCAGGAGCACGAGTTCTTTCAGGCCATCCCATTCTAAAGTCCTTCAATTCTTTCGGTGCGTCAGTGATTTTAAAAGAAGCAGTGATCGGCTTGGAAAATAAGGAATTTCCAGAGCTGTCAAAAGTTTCTACTTTAAAATTATCAAGATTTCCTTCTTTTGAAGGGTTAATCGCGTAGCACTCGATGTGGATCTCGGGCATGTAAGGGTCCCATTGTTGGAAACCTGAACAAGTGATGACTGTTGTGCTGGTTTTTATGCATTTTCCACCGTTGCCGAAGATACCGTGAAGAGGGTTGCATGCGTTGTCGACTGAATAGGTGTTGGACGAGTCCGTGCTCAGGCCTGGGAAGGTGATTTGCAAGGACCCGCCAAGAGGAATTGAAGTTGAAGGACGAAAACGGAAAAGGTATCTGTCGTGTCTGTTGATTAATGGATTTTCAACGTTTTCGTCAGGCATTCGCCAAGTTACACTTGCTCCTCCACTTGGCTCTGGAATAGAAAAAGGAGTTTTAGTGTAGGATAACTTGTCTTGAATTATGTTGTTTTTAAATATGTATAAAGTCCAGCTCTGCACCTCGTTTGGGTCGTCTGGATTCGGCACTTTTTCTAAGGTCAGGGTGTCTTGATCTAGGATTTGAGAAGATGGAGTCATCAGGATTAGGTGCTTGGGTAATATGGCTTCACATGTGTAAGAAACACAGTAGTTGCTTGTCCATTCTGGCTTGGATTCACTTAACTTCCAGACGATTTTTTCACTTGGGTCGGAACCTGAGATAGTGTTTGTTAGAGAGACTTTGAATCCAAGGTCAGCTAATGCATGAATGATCTCGCTGCTGTATGTGACGTCGCTGGTTTTTGTGGTGATTCCTTGATTTTTCGAATCATAACAATACCGAAACTCCTGATAGACTTTCAATTCGTAAATCCCGTTATTCTCTTCCCAGATCTCAGTGAAAAAGTGAATCAAAACATCACTACTCGAAGGGTTTTTCAGCCAAGGGAGGTAAAACTTATAAGAAGTGCCAGCAGTTAAGTCATTTGTATAGTTCCTTATATAAAAAACTCCATGAGTCCCTGATGCCTGGTCTCCTAAAACAAGTCGACTTTCAAGTAATTCCAAATTTTCCACATTAAAACTGTCCATCAAGTCCTGATCACCCAGACCAGTGCCGATGTCATCATCAAAGCAATTCAAGGTGTTAACAACAGTCGGAAAATAAACAAGCATGTAACTTTTACCTCCAGATTGAGGGATTCCTTTACTGACATCATTTTCAGGTACAAATTCAAATTCGAATATAATTTCTGAGTCTTTCAAGACATTGTAAGTAAAAATATCAGCTGAGTCAAAAGCGTCTTTCGGGACTTTTACATTAGCCGAGCCTAAAACAGCAGAAGAGCTTCCATCAGTAGAATACTCAATATTGACTAAAGCGATTTTGTAACTAGAAGAAGGATAAGTGATTCCATCATAAACACCTCCTGAAAGTCCTCTGATAGTCACTTTCCAGGTACCAGCAGTGATATCATGATACTCAGGCGCCATCACCTGAACCTTAAACTCAGAAGTCCCTGAATCAACCTGAGCTAAACAATCACTTGCCTGCCAATTATCCGAGTTAGAAGTCCATTCACAAGTGGCTTTATAAACACTCATATCAAAGCTATTTGCTTCAAAAACAAAAGTAACAAATCCCAAATTCTTCGTCAAATCAAGAGGAACACTGACATCAAAGTAAATCCAGTCAGTCTCCCCAGCATAAACCGGCTGATAATTCGAGTTTTTAATGAAAAAGTCAATCCAAAACCTGCTCAAAGCTGGAGTGTTAATCACTGAGAACGTCTCAGAGCCTTCATAAGACACAAGACTTGGGTACTGATAGTAAAAAACAATAGAAACCGTATGAGGACCAACTGAATTCGGCAACTTCGCCCATCCTCTAACTCTCACCTTCGTGTTACTCGAGTACCCGTTGATGTTCGACAGGATAAAAGAAGACTCCGAAGACCTGCAGTCCACCCAGTCCCCTGTAATCGGCGATAACGAAATTTCTAATACTTGGCAAAATGTGTCAAGGGCAAAAGTCGTTGGAAAGTCAATACTTATCGCCAGGTTCGTCCCCATCACTCCTGAGATTTCAAAAATTATGTCAATGTCGGAGTAACCGTTCAGGTACCCTTCGACTTGGATTATTGAATTTCCTGAGACGTATAGTTGAGAGATCGTTACTTGACCTGGCTCGTGGTTTAGAAGATTTTTGCTGAATTTTATGCTGAACTTGTGGAAATTGTTGATTATGACATCGATTGTTAACACTGGACTGTTTAGTGGCTTGTATGGAGGGTTCTCGAAATCGCTGATTGACCAGGTTATGGATCCTGTGTATGAATCTGGAGAAGGGGGGGATGATATTATCAGGCTTTCGAGAATTGATGATTTTTCTAGGGAAAATGAAGTCGATTGGGAATCTCCAGTTGAATCTTCTTGGATTGTTATAGATGAACTTGCTAGGATGTAGGGGAATCTCCAGAATAAGTAGTCGGAACTGGATAGTATGCTGGAAGATATGTCGGTGGATACAGTGAAACTGTTTGTTGCTCCTACTAATAAATCGGTTTCTCCATTCAAAAAAGAATCCTCGTTCAATTCAACAGCATCAGATTCAGCAGTTCCAAGAGTATAAAAAATCATTTCATCAATAACAGTAGTCTCAGTAGTCCCACTTAATCCAAAGACCCTAACGCGAACCTTGACATTCAAATCAGCCTCAGACGGATTCTTGACATTGGCGATCTGAACCTTTTTTTTTCCAGAGTCAGAGTCCTGCGAATGAACCCTAACACTAGCGCCTCGTGGTCTGTAGTTAAATCCAGCATCAGATCCAACTTGCAAAGTGCAGTAAATACTCGAAGAAGTGTCAAAATCAGACAAACAGTCAACCTTTTGTCCATCAGTAGTTCCAGTTCCCAAGTCATTTTCAAAACTTTCTGCTTCGAACAAGACTTCTATTCGGCCTCCATTCGAGTAAGTGTCAACACTTGTTTCAATCCAAACTTCAAAGAAATTCAAAAAATCGACTGTGTGGCACTTGGAGAAGACCTTCGCAGTCGAGGCAGCTGCGGGGATGACTTCGTAATAATATTCAAAAGTATCAGAACCTGCTTTAACGGTGATCAAATCTTGCCCGGAAGAGGGAAAAGTTAGTCCGTTGTTGGTACTTAAACTGTAAGTGAATATTTCTAGGTCCCAGACTTGTCCAGAGGTAATGTTCACTGTAAGAGGGGCGGATATCGTAAATTTTGGACTTGAGTAAGTGCAAGAGGAACTGATATATTCGACGAAATCTTTAGAACGATCGATAAACTTGCAGATATAGGAAGTAGTTGATGGGGTCAGTGATGATGATATTTCGAATGTTCCTGATGATTTAGAAATTGTGGATGATGGCTCGAATGAAACTGTAAATGATGATGTCTGGCTGGCTCGAGTGGAAATAGTTGCACTTGTCATTGAAAAATAAACTTTCGCTGACCCATCAGGAGAACTAGTTGGACCATTAACGGTATAAACTATTGAAGTAGTGTCACTACCAATATTTTTATCACCATCAGCATCATAATACACATTCACTGACCCTGCTGAAGTACTGATTTGCTTCGGCGGACTAAGAGCTTTCACATAAACATCAACATTTTCTCCAGCAGTATAACTTCCAAAGTTCTCAATCCTCACCATAAGCCCTGAATCCCTGCCGCAGCTTGCTGCGGCACTAAACCCAGCAGAAATAGCTTCACAGTTCTTAGACACAGACTGAAACTCTTCAGAATCATCAGGAAAAGTGACTTCAAAAACACTTCCAGATGGCAGGTTCAAATCGAAATTAAAAGAAATCTTGAACATCACCTCAGATGACGATTCAATATTTGTCGAAGTGCAAGTCAAGCAGGTCCAACTTGTTAAACTCAGAGTTCCTAGATCAAAAGGTGGAGTAGGGGCTGAATTACTAAATGTGTACTCGTAGGCAATCACTCCTCGGTCTCTTATCGATGTAAGGGCGTTCACGTGATAGGCTTTGAAGATGTAATCTGAACTTGTAGAACTGATATATGATGGATTATCGATGTTGGTGAATATTATTGATGTTGAAGATGCCGTGTCTATTATTGATGACGGCTGGAATACTATCCACCCAGCTTTTGGATAAATGAATAGAAAATTGTTTCCTGTTGATGATGAGGTAGTCGATGTAATCGAAACATGTCCGACTTTCGCTTCGAAAATCAGCACATCTGAAGTTTGAATGGGAAGAGAAGGCTGAAGTTTAAATGTGAAAGTATTTCCAGTACTCATTAACTTTGAATCACTTATTGTTGGGTACTCCGCTGGTACTGTTGAAGTTGAAGTAACAGTGTGAACGTAGTGAACTGATCTGAGATATTGGTAGTCAAGTAAATTTGAACCTGAATAAGAAAAAATCACTAAATCTGCCCCTTTCGCTGTTGAAGGGACTTGAATCCCTGGCAGTCCTAAAATATAAGAATTCCCAGAACTCAAACTTCCAGTCAAATGAACAACAAGCCTACTGTTAACAGTCGCAGTAGAAGTATAAAACCCTTGCTCAACCAAACAAGTGACTCCACTCATTAAACTTGTCCCTGATTCAAACACTTCACAAGGAAAATAAGTTCCATCGACTTGACTGCTGCCGATTTCTGCTTCGAACAACTCTTGAGAAGTTTCCAAATCATATAAAGGGAACTCAACCACTAAATACCCTGAGCTGCTAATAGTTTGACTTGGGGTCAATTTTATGTGTAACAAACTGGAGGAAGAGCTTCCTTGTGCAAAAATCTCGGAGGTTAGTTTGGAGAATGGTGAACTTATAGGGACTGAAACAGTTCCTTGGTCCTCTATTGGAGTTGTTTTGTAAGTTAGAATAGTCACTTGATGCCATCCTGATGTTGTTGGAGCAGCAAGGCCGTCATCTTTTGCATTATTAGCAAAAACTCGGATTTTGTAAAGGGTGCCTGAGGTTAAAATGATTGAATTTACTATCTTTATGTCAGTTGTTGTCCTTGAACAATCATGAGAAAGGTTCTCGTTGATTAGGCATTTTAAGCTTGCAGTTGAGTCTTTTTCTTTCCAAACTGAATTGTCAGCAAATCGAATCACAAGATATGATGAGTCAGCTGGGTCAAGTGTTGTGTAAGGATTGATCATCAGTTCGAAGTCTACTACTGAGGAAGTTTCTGGATATTTCCAAGTTGTCAAAAAGGAAAGTCTTGGTAATAATACCATCCCTGGCAATGTTACTTCTGAGGACACACTCAGGCTAAGAGAAGCTATGTCAATTTTATTTGACCCTGAATATGTGGCCAAGTCTATTGAATATGACCCACTGGTTTTGCATTCTACTCTTATTTGGTTTAGATAAACACTTCCTGCTGATATTTCTTCGAAATTTGTAACTGTTACCATCCAATAATTAGAATTAGATGTTATTGCATAACTGACACGGTTTTGATAGTCAACATCAGTTAAAGAACTGATGCAAGCAGTGCAAGAAATCGAATCAAAATTTGATTTTGTAAATGAAAATACAATTGAACCTCCTGCAGGTACATAATGTGGAAGTGTAAATGAAAGGTCTACAGCAACTGTAAAAGGAACAGTTGGTACATGAGGCGTACTTTCTGAATATGAAGTTGCTGTTCCTGTTGAAATAACCAAAGACGAACTAGTCACTATTTTTACAAGATTTGTTCCTGAAAAAGTACTGCAGCTCATTGAATATGATGATGAAGAGTGTTTCGGATTATTCATTGAAAATTTAATAGCACTGTTTGGAATTGACTGCAAAACTAACCAGATTGATGGATTTTTTTTAAACACTTTCATACTTGTTATACCCGAACCCAATGATGCCGAAGCAAGATCATAAGAATCCAAGTTATTCGTGAAGTCTATTAAAACCTTATCCCCTGGAATCGCATAAGTGTAGTCGATCAAAGAAGTCAAAGTCCAGACTGAATTTTCCTGAACGATAATAGTTGATAAAGATGGATTATCTGAAGAACTAGATGGGCTATTTGAAGAAATTGATACTGAATTGGTTATAAAAGAATGATATTTTGTAGCTGATGACGAATAAGTCACCATGTAAATATTATACAAGCCTGTTGTGGATCCTGATGGATTCTTTATACCTGCTAAATATATCAAGTGGCCTGATAGATCTGAAAAACTCGCTGAAAGACAACGAACACCTGAAACCATTCCAGAAGAGCTGGTTCTCAATACACAGTCTTCAGTTTCTGAACCTGAATATTCAGTTATTCCGCTGATGAAATCGCCATCTGAAAGACCTGTACCCAGATCACTTAAAAAGCCTTGATTTGATGTGAAGTCCTGGAAAAACTCTAAGAAAAAGTAAGTTAATGTCATTGAACTTGTGACTTCTAGTTCTATTATTGACTTCTCTGATGTTCCAGTTCCGTAATGATTTGCTGAATCTAGAGTTCCTGATGATGAAGGGACAATCATGAAAAAAGTGTAGTAGTAGTCGCTTGATGATGGAGTGGTTGATGAACTGAGCCACATTTCTACTAGATGTAAACCTGATGATGATATCGCTATGTTCGAATATCCTGAGAATTCAATATTATGAACTCCGGAACTGAGAGATGAGAATGAATATTGTAATTTATTGCTTCCAGTCCAGGATGAGCTTGAGCAAGGTGAGGCGCAGGCAGCTCCATTATAAATTGATGAAGAATCTGCGACTGGAAATGAACCTGTAAAACTTGTTGAATCAAATATTGAACCGAAGTTTAAAGTAAGATAGACAGTGTTGGTAATATCTGAATCAAGTTTAAAATAAAAATTGATACTTAGAGAAGAAACTGAAAGCCATCTTATTATATGAGACTGCTCATTCAACTGGTTATAAGATGAAGATGTCATAGCAGATGTAGTAATTGATACTGCCCCAACAGACTGATCCAGACTATTAAAAGCTTCAAAATTTAGTGAAATAGCAGATCCTAAATCAGGATTCTTAACAGGTACTTGCAAAACAAAAGGACTGGAAATACTACTAAAATCATAAACTGTAAAAGTATTTCCATTCAGCTTAAATTTAAACTTTCCATCTATCCCTGAACCTGACTGAAAATAATAAGGATCAGTAGAAGTATCAAGCTCCAAAGTAAAGTACCCATTACTTGGAAAGCTACCAGTGAAGCTGATAGTAACCTCTAACAAGCTGTAAACTTTTTCTTCTGAATTCAAATTAGTTACTGCAATAGATGGACTGATAGAAATTGCAGCAGCTTTTGTTATTTTAGTAGCTACTTTAGTAAACGAGTATATATCAATCATCGTTGGTTTGTACAGAGTAGTCGATGAAACGCTAGGTTTTTTCGTGATGATATAAGCTTTAAACTCTAAAACATTTTCTAATATTTCATATGCTGGGTTCGTAAATCCAGTCAAAGTTGAGGATGGGTTTCCTGATTGACACGCCACAGCAGCACTCGACTTAATTATAATCCAATTCGCTGACTCAAATTTTTTAAATACACTGGTAAATGAATTTGAAACTGAAGGACTTGAAGGAAAAGAGTAATCATCAGGTATTTCTAGAATAAGCATATCTCCAGCTTGCAAATCGGAACTTGCACAGCATTTAAACTCTAAAGTTGAAGTAGCTTCAGTTTCATAACTTGATAAAATAGGTTCATTCCCAGTGCAGGAGGTCGAAGTAGAGTATTCAAAAGGAGCGAAAATGTAATCAACTGTTCTTTCCTCTTCAACCAAGCCACTTGAATAAATGTAAGCCCTTATTGAAACTTGCACATCGTATCCCGCTGTTGAAGGGTTTTTTATTCTTGCGATGTCAAAAGGAATATCAGTGCTGGCTGATATTGAACCGAACCCGGAAATTTCAACTCTTGCTGGGAAGTTGTTGGTTTTATCTCCGTGGAAAAGTATGCATTTAACGGAACCTGAAAATTGATGATTGTCTAGGTAAAAAAGTTCTCCTGAGGCTTTTCCTGAACCCAGGTCATAGTCGAAGAGCTCGTTACCGTTGTAGTCTTTTAGAGGAAATTCAAGGACTATAGTATCGGTGCTGCCGTCCAAGGCACTACTTGACCTAATCTTAAAATAAAACACATTCATCTGCCCAGCAGTAGTATGCAAATAATCCACATTAAAATATTCCAAAACTCCCCCAGCGACAGACATAGTTCTCGTTTCTTCAGTTCCATCACTCAACTTAACAACAAAAGAATTACTCAACTCACTACTCGGCTGTAAAAATCCATCAAATCCTCCATCAGCAAAATGAGTAGAAATCAAAACCTCATGCCAATTACCAGCAGTGATCGAATAAAGACTAGAAGCATAAACCTTAAACTGTTTATCAGCAATGCTTTCTTCGCAAGGTACTCGATTCGAGTCAACAGTGCAATAAAGTTCAGCTCCTGAGGACTTACCATCGAAAGCAGTGTCCATTTCAACAGTAAAATAATCAGAATTAATGTTTGATATGTCAAAAGTCGGCTTCAACTTAAATGAAATCGAAGCTCGCGTTGATTTAACAGCAGTTGACCTGCTTTCTGATTGTGCAGGAGCTGCGATGTACATCGGGTAAGGGTAAGTTGCCGAGTTTGCTGTAACAGTCTCTGATTTAGTCTCTATTCCCACTGTGCTAAGTGAATCCCAGAAAGAATCCACTTGAATTGATGATGAAGTGTCAGTCAAAGCCTTCATTAAACATGAAATAGTCAGGGTAGTGCCAGAAGCAATACTTTCATAGAAATCAACTGTCGCTACTGAAGAGTCTATCAAGCACTTGTAGTTCGTCAGTGATGAAAGACCTGAAACTTCACAGTCTGGACTTGGAAACGAAAAATCATCTGGAAAAGTCACTACAAGGGTACCGTCCTTTGGAATCTCTTCACTTGTTACAACTGTGACTGTCCCACGACTGATCATATTCAAAAATCCTGGAAAACTTGTAGAAATTGATGAAAATGTTGCTAGGGTCAGGTCATCTAGTCCTGTGTATGAGTTTCCGTCCCTTTGAGCTACGAAGTTGCTCCATTGATAACATTTGATCACTGGGGTAGACCATTGGTGCTGAATTGTATTTGTTGTTAAAGTTATGGTCGGGTAACGCCCAGCAGCCCCTGTAGAGGGCGAATCGACTCGAAGAATTTTTAAGGTTTCGAAAATGGTGCAGCCGGTGAGAGAAAGACCTTGCAAGTCGATCTGGTCATCGAATTCTAAGATAAAAACAGTTCCTGATACAATTGCTGCGGAATTGTCCATTAAGGGAATTGTGATGTCAACTGCGCCTCCAACTGAACCTGATGTAGTGGGCTTGTCATGTGGACTTGAAGGGGTTCCCGGGTCGCTTGATATTTTATCAGTTACTGTCATCACGTAGTTTAAATGGAAAAAATCCAGTTCACCGTAAGAATCATCAAGACTTAAAGCCATCATTTCAATATGAATCGCATCACTTAGTTCATTTTTCGGGTTTTTTACCTTCCAGAGGACAAAACTAATTGAAGTCCCTGCTGAAATCGTTTTAAAACCTGTCATTTCAACAATAGCTGGCTTTCCAATTCCAGAGTTTCCATGATACAACTTGCAATTCAAAGGTTGGGTGTTGCTCATGCTGTTTAAATTTGAAGTTCCTGGAGTTGGTTGACAAGGAATCATTTCTCCATGTTCAAATCCAGTTCCCAAGTCATTTTCAAATAAATCATGGCCCCAGGAGTCTTTAGTCGGGAAATAAATCCTCAAATACCCTGAATCAGGAATATCAGTAGTGACCTTTAAACCAAATTCGAATAAATTAGTAGCTTCTGCTGTTTTATGCGAAGGAACAACAGAAAAGCTCGAAAAGAATGAATCTGGAAAGACTTGAATATAGTCTACTGCGATGGTATCAACTGTTCCATCATCTTGCTCATCTGCAGAAATTTCAATTTTGTAAAGACCTGGATTTGCAGGGTGTTCAAATCCGACTTCATCAATATTATCAGCATTTGTTGATGTCAAGGTAAGGACCACTGGGTAGTTCACAACAGGATTATCTTCTGGAGCGTAGACAGTCACAGTACTTGAAGAAACTGAGCATCTCGATCGTTTTGCACCGAAAAGACAAACACCCTGAGCGCCATTAGGAATAGTTCCAAACCCATTCAAAGTAACATCAATTTTTCCTTGATCCTCCAAGATAGACCCGAATCCATCAAGTTCAATCCTAACAGGTGCATATTTCCCTACAGTAGCAAAAACAGGTTTTTTATATTGTCTGGGCACCTCATAAAAACTCGGAGTCACAGCGCTCACGATATCAAAAACATTAGAATCTGTATTCGTTTCTATTTGGTCCGAAGCACTTCCAGAAGTCGTTGAAAAAGTACTGACCTTCACCCCAGAAGAAGTCCCGGCACTTGAAGGGTTTTCAGCCAAGATCCTAACGACGACGTTTTTTCCTGTTGCAAGTTTGTCAAACCCTGAAAGCGTCGCAGTGAGTCCAGAGACAGAACAAGTATAAGTCCCGGTCATGAAAGAAGCGCTGCCGTCATGCACATTGTAACAGGTGGACTCGGGCAAGTTGAAGCCTGAGGGAAATTCAATAACAACACTGCCTTCTGCAGGAACTGCCTTGGTAGGCATGAACTGGACGAGGTACTCCATCACGTCTGATGTGAAAAGCTGTGATTTTGAAGGCCAGGAAACAGTGATTGGAAGACTTTTAGCAGATGCGTAGCTGATCACTGAAGATAAAGAGTTTTTCGACCAATGATAAATCACGAAGTCCAGGTATTGAGAGTCGGGCAAGGGGTTGATGATGTTTTCAATGGTGACGGATGAGAGACTTCCACTCACGTCGAAGATGACCAGATTGGCTAAAGCGAAATATTTGCAAGTTGTTGAACACGTCGGACTCGAGCTTGCGAGAGAAGCCGCGCTGTGAATCGAGAGAGCTAAAAAGTCCCCACTGGCAGTGGTGATTTGACTTAAATCAAAAGTAAAGTCCGATCCAGAGACCGTCGGTGGATTCTGATCAAAATCAGCAGGTGAGTTAGTTTTTACTCTGTAAATTTTCTCCACTTGTCGATAATGCAAATGAGTCCCTGGCCACCCATCAGTCATATCAAGAGCGTACATAGTTAACGATATCTGAACTTCATCTCCTCCAGTGCTAGGGTTGAATATTTTAGGAAATTCAATTCGATAGCTGTTTCCACTGGAGATATCATTAAACCCTGATATAATCACCTTCACAGGCAGGCCAAGTGAAGCACTTCCCACAAACAAATAACAAGAAATCCCAGCAGTTAACGACCCTGCTCCAAGACAAGGGATCTGCTCGTTGTTAGTCAGTCCGAGTCCCAAGTCTTCCAAGAAGAGTCCAGAGCTGCTGGTGGGAAACTCAACAACAAGGCGACTTCCAGCAGCCACCGTATTAGTCACTCGAAAGTCAATAGAAATCCTGGTAAAAGTCCCTTGAGTCCATTGATCCGCCGTGATGCTCAGGTAAGGAAAACGAGTCCCAACAAGTTCAACATATCTTTTCTCAGCGTATTTGACACCGCCACCAGTCGGGTGGACTTCAATCAGGAACCCGTATCGAACAAGGCCACTTTCCAGTTTCAAGCCTTCAACGCCTTGATCAGCGAAGACAGTAGTGATATGAAGTAGATATTTAGTGTTATAAGCAATGTCGTAACTTGTAGGGGCCTGCACTTTGATAGTCGTTGGAAGTGAAGTTGAGGAAGTCACTGTGAAGAGGCAGTTATCTGCCAAGTATTCATCTGAAGAAACTTTCCACACACATCTGATCTGCCCGTTTGTTGGAAGTGAGATGGTTTCGTAAGTGGACAACACGACGTAACCGGTTTTCTTTGTTATCGTCTCGGCAAGTTGGATCTCAAACTCAAGAGGACCGATGCCGCCGTTGGGCAAGGGGAAGGCGTTGTGATAAATGATCTCTCCCGTCACTTGGTTCGTTATTATTGGAGGCTCCAAAGACGGCGAATTCGGGTCTGTGAACCAGGCAGTCCCTGCTGGGTCAGCCCTGTCAATCACTTCAAAACTGCCTTTAAAAGTATCAGTCGAGTTGTAACTCGCTATTACAAACCTCTTTGCAGTGTAAGGATTTGACATAGTCCCTTGAGGAGGGTTTTTCACTGACACTGTCAAATCAACAAGGCTTCCTGCAGCGATGTTTCCTGAAAATCCACTGATGTGAAGTTCTGTGTCTCTTACAACGTTGCAACTGGCGCCATTTGCAGAAGTGACAACAGAAGCCCCGATGAAACTGCAAGAGCTGTCATCGATTGAACCTGCAGCGAATTCAATAGGAAAATAAATAATGTACTCCCCAGTGCTTGGCACTTCTGAAGTGCAGGTAAACTGAAAGCTGTAAATTTCATCAGTGTCGAAGTACCCGTACTCAGTAGTCCCTGCGAAACTCACTGAACAAGAAGTAGAAGTTCGTGCATAGGACGTGGGAAACTTGTTAGTTCTTGATAAGGAAGACCTACGAGACATGACGACCCAAGTTTTAGAAGTTATTGGATAGTCAGGCCAGTCTTCCATAGTGATAGGGAAGAATTCCACACGGTTCGGGGTTGATTTTTTATCCAGGTCTTTTAAATTGTACTTTTTTACAGTCAGGTCTCGACAGTTCATGAACTTGAACATCCTTGTTTCTGGCCACGTGTAAATTATTGGGCTTGGATTGCAGATATCTAGGTTGTCACGTACTCCATTTGTAGAACCGTTTATCACTTTTAATGAAATTTTAGTGTTTTTCCAGTCAGGCAGTCGAAAACCGACTGGGACTTGCACCCAGATCCAAGTTCCTGTCGCGACTGTTGCAGTGTTTTCAATGTTAAATGAAACAGTTAAGTTGTCCATGCCTGGGATGAAATGAACTGGATTCACTACTCTGGAATAATCGTCTTCAATGTGAGTTGTTGTCTGTCCACTTCCTCCGCCGATGTTAAAAGCGGTCTCGACGTAAGTGTTGAGTTTTGTGTCGAGAGTCACCCATGATGGGTTGGAATAGTTGCTGAGGTCTTCGTAGACTGTTCTGATTCTTATGGGAAAGTCGTAAAGGTTCTTGGATGGGTTGATTATCCCTCCGAAGTATAAGTTAAATATACTACCTGGATTTGGACTTTTTATGTTTTTTACGATTATTGTTGTGTAGTCGTAGTAACCGTATTTTAAGAAACATTCGACTCGGGATTCGTTGTAGACTGGGTCTTGGGTTAAGGTTGGAATTGTTTGAATTGTTAGGTTTTGCAAACAGTCGATTTTACCACCGTCTGGAATACCCGTTCCGAGGTCAGATGACCAGCCTGCCCCCGTTCCAGAGTAATCGAAGGGGAATTCAAGTAAGAGGTACCCTGGATAAGTTGTATTATCAGAGCTGGTAATATTATGTTGAATCTTAAAGTTAAACATCATAATATTTGCATCACCAATTCTCTTATGCTCCGAAGTTGTATACAAATAAGTAAACCGATCTTCCATGACATACAAAAACGGTTCAGCCTGTTCAATATTAACTCCATTGTTCTTATCTAAATTGACAATAAACCGATAATACCCAGTCTCTTCAGGGTACAAAAACCCATTTTTAAGAGGATCAGTGACTCCAATAGTATTCAGTTCAATCTCATAATAATCATAAGGAGCTGCAAGACTCGGGTCGATTCTAAGTTCTTCAGGAGTATAAAATGTGACCATATCAGGAGTGCATGGAGTTCCCGAAGCCCCTTCAATGAAAGTGCACATCCTTCCAAAATACCCTTCTTCCATAAAATCATTCAAAGTTTTCATGCGACATTGAATTAGCCCATCAACATTTTTGGTAAAATACCGAACACCTGAAATGCAAGGAAAAGTAATATTGACCCTTGTATTATACAAAGTATTAGTTTCAGGAAAGATCTCGTTCGGCTTCACTATAATCTTGATAGGTCCCCATTCTTGTAAACTGTTCCAAGACTCAGACCCATAAGCTTCAATATAATTTGTATACAAAGAATCCATCGACACATAAAACGGGTACAAATTATCATCAATCACAATATCTTCAATTTTCTGATCAATTCTTTTATCAATCCCATCATCTTCATCTTGAGAAAAAATCTCCACCTTTGCAGTTCCACTCTTAAAGCCAGTGGTCGCATAGAACCAGACTTCATAAACATTCGTCGGGTCTTTCTGGTAAGTCTCAGGCAGATTCACAGTACTAGAATGATCAGTGACTCCAAGAACTAACATTCGATGAAAATTCGAGTTAAAGTTATTTTCGCCCTTGCATCTAATCCCGGAATTCACAATTTTATAACAGCCAGTATTAACACTTGCGAAGTAATAAGAAGGAAGCAGTACCTGAATAGTTCCCCCGTCAGTGATTCGATGATCTTGTTGAAACCTGAGTCTCCAAAGATTCGTGGTGTTCTTATCAAAAGCTGAATGTTTCTGCATTGCTCCATCGAAGTAGATGGTCGGGTTATAGTCGACTGCTGCATGATTAATTTCTATGTAGTCTCGTACTTTAGAGTCTATTACAACGTAAGCTTGGATCATTGGTGACTGGATCCATAAACTTTGCTTGTCGGCAGTGAAGCAGGTTTTAAAGGGACTTGTTACTGATGAACTTGAAGGGTTTTTGTAAAGAATCCCAGCCGCTTGCGGCTGGGTGAAGACTTGGTAATCACTCACTGATCCTTCGAGCGATGATGAACTGCATTTGTTGATTGGAGTTCCTTGAGCGTTTGGATGGTCCCATTTGTAACCGTGGGGAAAGACGATGTATACCCAGCCTTCTCCTGATAATGAAGCGCTCATTGGAAGAGAAAAATCCATTTCTGTACTTGGATTGTCTATCTCGTATGAACTTGCTGTTACATCTCCTGATAAGGCAGATGGAAGATCGATTAGTGAAGGAAGTTCGAATGTTTGCTCGTTTAGGATTACTCCTTTTTCGTCTTTTGTTCTCATTGTGAATTTAGGAACGAAACCGGAATATTCAGCATTTTTTACATTTGAGAGTTGGATCCACCTTGAGACACCACTTGATACCACACCATTGAAACCTTTCATTCTTACAAAAACTGGGTCTTTAGTTGTCCCAGCAGTAATCTCACAATATATACTACTAGGAGAGTTATCTGGAAAAGAGCTATCATAAGTACAAGCAAATTCTTGAGTTTCATAAGACTGCAGACCCCATCCAAGATCTCTTGGAAAGCTATTATTGGAAGTTTGGAATTCCCATTCGATAAGGCCGTCTGCAGGTATATCTACTGAGTTTTCAAGTTGAAACTTGAGCACATTCCAAGCATCTCTAGTATAATGTAAATACCAAAAGTCAATAGTTGAGAAACTATCCGGGTTAGTTCCAAAGATATATTCAGCTTCCTCCAACTGATTCCCATCAGAGTCATAAATCCTAGCAATAAACTTATACTGTCCATAATCCTCCACAGGTATCATAAACCCTGAAGGCACTCCAGCAGTAGTAACCTTAATCGAAAGTGGACAACAGTCAACTCCAGTCATCGGACTTTTAATCTGAATCTGAGGAGGACTAAGACTCGAGTCAAATTTACATAAGCTAGCAATAATCTCTTCCTTTCCAAATGTGCAAGAAACCTGTCCAGTTCCTGCAACAATAACACTAGGACAGTCAATTTTAATCTCCAAGTAATCCTCAGGAGGAACCTTACAAGAAAGGTAATTCCTCGGATGTATAAAAAAATCAATAGGCCCATAAGATCCGATGGGATTATCAACCCGATGCTTCAACATTTCAACAGAAAATCCTTCAGGGTACCCGACAGTGCTGATAGTGACATGGCCAGCATTCGGGTTATCATCGATGATCAGCGAGTCAGGGTCATAAGTCTTGATAGCGAAAGCTCCAGTATCTCCAGATGTTGAAGGGTTATAAGCCTTGACCTTTACTTTAATATACTGACCTGAAACCTTTTTGAAGTTCGCGAAGCTCACCATGTCAGTCGTCACTTCACAAGTCACGGAATCTCTGCCGGCGACAGGTTTGAGTCCTTGGAGACTAGTGCAAGAATCACGGATAAGGCCGTTGTAACCTTCTGGGAACACGACACTGACCTTCCCACCTTCAGGTACTTCGTTATAAGGCAGGAAGGTGAAGAAGTAAGTACTTGGAGTGTCTGTCATCAGGGGACTTCCAGTGATCTGCACTTTACTCACTGTCCCTGCTGCCACTGAAGGGCCGGAAACAGAAGAAGTCCTTGCAAGGACAGTGAAAGTGTTTTCTCTTAATACCTCCAGAGTGATGTCTTCAGTTTGGCCTGACTTCGGCGGATTCACTATTCCGTACACGTCAAACGTCAACGTCGACTCAGTCAGTCCTCTGGTGAAAGGAGAAAACAGCAAAACTTTATCATTCTTCGAAATCTCCAGCCCGAGCCAGTCATCCCATTCTTCAACGTAACAAGTCGGCGCTGAAAACGAAAAATCTGATGGAAATATCATCCTCAGCCAGGAAAACTTCGGGATATATCTGGAAGGAGTCAATTTGAACTTGTATATCGGCGAGTACCTCGCCATCAATGCACCTTCGACTGTCAAAGACACTTCCAGAGAAACTGGCTCTTCTGCGATTCCAATGTTTGGGTATAAAGAATTCTCATCTATCACTGTTCCTGACTTTAAAGTTCTCACTTGAAAGACTCCTGTACTTCCTGATTCTGATGGATTTTTTATGTTTTCTATTTCGAACTTGTGTGCTCCGGCTTTTATTGTCCCTATGGTTAAGGTCAACTTTCGAGAGTTGACCGAACATGATATAGGGAATGGATCTCGGTCTGTTATACGGAAAGATGAACATGAACTCAAACCTAGGTCATTTTCGTACTGTTTCGGGAAGTCGATCGTCACTGAGGCTTCTGAGTCGATGTCAGAAGGGATCCAGAAATTGAAATAGTAACGAGAACGGAAACCTTGGTTGTTCCATTCGAGTTCTATTGGCTTTGTTTTGTCTGGGCTTATCAGCCCACCCTTGCAAATAGTTAGGAATACCAAAAGAAACATTTATGGGTAATGGCTTGGATTTAGATAAATTTGGTTGGAGCTTATTGAAGTCATCCTAAATTAGAATTTAAAGTCTGGAATTTCGGTATTGAGAGTATTAAAGTTGAAATATGAATCCTTTCGGAGGAATTTTGAATTTGAAAGAAGGGTTAAAATATTTTGGATTTTTTATAAGAAGATAAAATTTTTATAATAGACTGCTATAAGTTTAAAGATTTATAAAACTTGGATTATAAAAATTGTTAAGATTTGGTATAGTAAATTAATTCTGTTAAAGATATGAGTTTAAAAAGCATATTATTGAGTAAACCAGATGATTAATCTTAATTAAAGATTTTAATCTTAAAGAATATTATAAAATAAACCCAATATCATAAATCTAAGTTTTCACTTTCCTCTCTTATAGAATTTTCATCAAATACTTCATCAGTCTAAGAGTTATTTTAAAGTTGTCAAGAACTGTTCTGTTCTTTTTAATCTCTGGAGATTTTCTTGTCTGATTCGGTCATTAGCAACAAGTTTCGCAAATTTTTGATGATGATCTATCAGATGTTCTTCCAAGATGATGTTAATCGACTCGAAATAGTATAGTTGCTCGGCAAGCCCTCCTGTATAATTTCCTAATTTTTTTCAGTAAAAAAGAAGTTTAAGGTCTTATGGTATCTACTGCATAAGATACCATCTGGATATGCTCTAGATTATGCACTTAAATGTAGTTCTAGATGATTTTATATATTAATTTCATTTTTATGTGTTCTAACTTGTGAGTATTTACTACTTCTATAGTCATATTCTATAATAAAAGATTGGTAAAGAGTGCTATTTATCTTACGGTATCTGACATTACAGTGCATTAAATTGTCTTGATCAAATAAAAGAGAAATAATATCTAATTTATAAATTTTTGGTTATGTCTAAACTTCTTAAAGTATCATTATTATAAATTTGGCTTTCATAATTTTAATCTGCATAATAAATAAATATAAGATTTGCAATACTTTAACTTGAAGATGATAAAGATGAATAAGTTTTTTTTATTCAGCTTCTAATCAGTATGATCTTCATAAATAAATGAAGTATTTTTTGTTAAAATTTTCATGCGTATAGTTTTCATATTTCATCATTGTAATTATCTCTTATATGAAGCTAATCGTTTTATATGACATCTTGCTGATATCAACTATTGCGATTTAGGCCAAACAATGTTGAACATTTTACTGAAGATTAGATTACCTTCTTGTCTACCAAGATCCTCTTCAATTTAGTTCTGGAAAATTATTGATTGTAAGCAGTGAATAATTTTATCAGACTAATCAAAACAGGATAGTAATTCGTTTAAAGCCAACTTAAATAACTTACTCCTTTGAAATTAACATTTCCAATATATTAACAGCATCATTATCATTTATTTAAGTAAAATGAATTAGAAATACTTATAAAATAATAAGATATAAAGAGTGAATTTTAAAGATCAATTAACTATTGCATATTAACTTCAGATTTTATACGAGATTGTAGATTACTTTTGTGTGACCATGATAATTTATTATTATAAGGTGGATGAGTGAACTTCATTTTATATGCTAGTGAGACACAAAAAAAACAGTTATATATGATGATATTTAATCTATGAAATATTCAATTAAATCTATAAATTTTTGTATTTATATGTTTATTAAATCCAATCACCAAAATACACATATTAAATCCTCCAACTTTCCCAATAAACCCTCTCAATGAACCCACGAATAACTACCTCAATCTAAAATCCTCTAATTAAGCTCAAACTTATCCAAACATAATCGAGCTCTGTCCTCCAGGTGGATTACTAACCTTAACCGAGTTTTTTACCTGAAAGTTATTACCCTGTTGCCTAGCATCATTGGCTCCTCCCTTGAACATAAGTCCACTAAACGCATCAATGGGTCCTTCATTCGAAGCCCCGAACCTCTGAGGCTGTCCAATTTTCTGTGTCGGGAAATTATTTTGTCCAACAAAAGCCGGAGATTCTCGATGGGCATAGTTGTATTCTTTTCCTCCTTGATGAAAGTGTCTTTCCGGCTCTTTGTAATTAACATCTTGCCCCTTGCTGAAGTTCTTTTCCATCAAAAACTGACCTTGAGGCGGGTACGTCGGGCTTTTACTTGCAAATTGGTTGAAATCAGGAGGCTTTGAACTTTCGGGCTGCTTGAAATAATTCACTTCAGCTGGACGGAAGTAGTTGTTTGATGGAAAGTCGATTGGCTTGTAATGGGCTTCTTCTTTGTTTTGGAAGTAGTTTTGGTTTACACCGTAGTCTGGAGGTGCGTAGTTCTCGCTTGGGATTAATGGGTCTGCCTTTGCGTTGCTTTTCAAATGAGAGTAACTTGGGTTTGGAGGCATTTTGTTTACTTGTTGAGAGTAAATTGGAGGGTGTTGGCCGGCACGTGGGGGCTTTTCGTTTTGCTGGAAATCTTCAGTTTCGTATGGGTTTCTGTTACCTTCTCGGGATCTGAATGGGTCTTGGATTGCATGACGCTTTCCAGAATTTTTTGATGGGTTTTGAGGCTCTTCCCATCCTAAGTTGATAGATGAAGCTCCTCCTGGGGCGTATTTAACTTTAACAGAAGTGAAATTAGTACCGTATTTATACTCGCCCATTTATTAAATCAAGAAACTAAACAAAGTATAATTGAATCCTTATATCAGTCTTAAACCTGAGTACCTATACTAATTCTAACTCCATATGAGGAATTGTAGCAGTGCCAGTTCTGGCTTTCAGATTTTGGGAATTATTGAAAAATAATGTGGCGGATTTTTTTTCGATATAGTATCTTAGCTCCTCAATTGATAGATGCGATATTTCAGTGGTAGACAAGCAATGCATGCATCGAATTAAAGTATTATTTACTTCATTGATATAAGAGAAAGGTTTAGTCGAGTAAATTCTTAGATTTCTTGAAGCTAATTGAGTATTTTCACTATATGCTATAAGAGGTTGATTTGATAGAAGACCCTGGCTTTGAAAAGTGAATCTAGAGCAAGATTTTAAGTATTTAAAACGAATCTCTTCTACAGAAAGATCTTCATTTCCACTTTCATAAAAAATCTTAGAGGTGATGTATATATCTCCCATTTTGTACTTTTATATAGTTCTGTGATAAAATGAATTAGATTTCAAGTATTTGATTTAGGTTAAGACTAAAGGAGTAAACCCTAATAGTATAGATCTGTTTTTATGAACGAATAAAAGTTTCTTAAGTATATAGCATTAATAGAATATGAAATTTGAGCAACTCTAGACAATTGACTTGGATAATTTTTATCTTTTTATTTAAAAAGATAGTAGTCTCTTTCAACTGATAAATTTCTTTCTTATTAATAAATAACCAAATCGAATCTCAGAGAAATATTTCCTTTTTTTTACTCCTCCTAATATACTTAAAAAAAATTTATAAATTAAGTAATATCACTTAATTTGTTAATTAATAGTTCTGAACTTAATTTTCCAAGTTTCCATCATCCAATTAACATCTAATTTCCAAGAACCCCTGCCAAATCCAAATCAATTCAAAATCCAATTCTTCCATTTCTAATAATAGAGTAACGCTACTAAATCATTACAAATAATAATAAATAGTTTAGTTGATAGTTGATTACTATTCTTTGCATAAATAAATAATAAATGTCTCTGGGTCCTTCGCCAACGACAAAAAAAGTGGTAAATCTGATATTCCCAGATTCTCAATCATTAAAACCAGATTCAGCCCTGCTACCAAATCAACCAAGAATCACAAAAATTCCCTTCACTCGTCCTTCACCTCATCCATCATTTACCCAAAAAAAATCCTTATTCAAGAACCTTCCAGGTCTAAAATCAAAATTTAGCATTCGTTGTGTGACAAGGCAAGTCTTTCGCCCAAGTGATTCTGTTGCACAAGATTCAAGTCCAGGAACTTTTCTTCATTCAGACCGATCAAAAGGTTCTCAAAATGACAACCTTGAAGCAAACAAAGGAAAAAAAACAAGAATCTTCCGTCAGCCGAGTACTTCAAGTTTAAAAGACTTGGAAATAAACAAGGCCCAAAACAATATTTTGATCAGGAATCATTCAATTAACTGGATAAGAACTCGAAAGACGTCAAATGGAAGAGATTTAGACCTTTATCACTGTTCCAGGTTCTTATCAACTCAGAAAATTACTTCATTTTATCAATTACTTGCGGTTTTTTATGAAAGTCCTACTGTTTTTCCATACTTTAATAAAAATACTAAAGAGTTTTGCAGGGAAAAGTGGAGATTGAAAAACAACGGAAATTTTGAAGAAAACGGGCAGATCAAAAGGAAGAGGAAAAGAAAATTGGCCTGGTTTTTTAAGAAGGAAACTCTTATTCCTGTGTTAGAAACTAGGCACTTTAACCCTGTTGAAGTTATTTTCAATAAAAATTTTATTGTGTTCAACTTTGAGTCCCTTTGCATTGGCAGAAGTACTCAAACTCGTCCTGGGATTATAAAGATTCTTCAGAAACTTTCAGGGTATTTTCATTTGATCGTGGTTTCTTCTCATTTGGCTGATCAGTCAGCTCAGATTATAGAAAGTTTCATGTCACTTGGGATCAAACTTTCAGCATTTTATAATGTACAGGGTCAGACTTTGAAAAATTTTAAATTTGTTGATTATTCTGAGGTTTTTGACGACTTCGAAATTACATCACCTCTGACACAGGTGTTGATTGTCAGCAACCACACTTTATATGACTTAGAAGAAAACTTCGAGCATGTTGGCTCGAAATTTGGCTCTAAACTTAAGTTAAATTGTGAAAAAGTCCCTGCAGTTAGAAACAAGTTTGAAGAATCCCCCATCGTTCTATTGTTACCTGGGTTTACTTCAGGAAGATCTGTAAAGACTTTAAAGGAAATTTCCAGAATTTTGATAAAAAGTCCGATTCGGATTCCTTTGATAAATTTTTTTGAAATATGTAAAAATGTGAATATTTTCACAAATGACTTGCCCAGTTTGGTGCTAAAAAATTATCTTTCTGTCGATTCTCAGTTCACAGAAAGATACTCGTTTTTGTATAGTCAGTATTTCATTGTTTAACCATAAATAATTAAGAATTAATCTTTTCGACAAGGCTTAGGTAAAAGTCTCTCAGGAACTTGTACTCGAAAGATGCACGACTTTTCCATATAGGAAGATCGTCGAGATTGTTGAGATTGCTTGATAGGAACTCATATAAATATTCTCCGTTTTCTTCTCTTTCTAATAAAAACTCCATTGATCTGTCTTTTTTGCCTGCTACAGCCCTGTACTTTTCCTGGCCTTCATAAATCTCTTGAATATCAATCAAAGTTAGAGACTGAAACATCTTAATCGTTTGTTGATATTCTTTTAAGACATTATCTAAACATTTCTTCTTTTCCGTCAAATTTCTAATTTGTTCATCAGCTTCTAACACCTTACTCTTAACTTCAACAATTTCCGAGTTAATTTGATTAACTTTTTCTTCAGACTTTTCAAAAATTTCAATTTTTTTTTCATCTAAGTTTTGAATATCCTTTTGAATTTTTCCACAAATCTCATTGAAGTTGACAGGATTTCGACAAATGACAGGATTAATTAGTTCAAGAGCTTGTTCCAATTTTTCAAAACAACTCGAAGTCATTTTCTGTGATTCTTGAATTTTTTCAGAGTCATCAAGGTAGATGAAAGGTTTAATCGGAAAGTTTTTGCTAATCATAGTTTCAGATTTCAAGCAAGGGGCAGGCAAGACTTGATGATTATGTTGATTCAAGACAGGTCTGGCAGTATAAGTGAAACTTTTCAGGTCTTTCCCGGTTCTTTTAAAGTGATTGTTTTCCATATTCTTATAAAGTAATATTTTGACTTGAATGCTGAAAGGTGGGGAAAAGAATATTGAGTGGCATTAACGAATTCTTAATCCTGGGGCATCAAAATTTGGAAAATAAAAACATCAACATTTTTAATCTTTATTAAGATACTACCTGCGGCTTTACTACAAAAACCACTTCAGAATGTGAACGAGATGATCTGTGAGTCTTTGATTCTAAATATTTTTGAGAAATCCTTGGAGGTCTGTTGCTTGTTTCCAACAAAAACGCGACATCAGAAAAAGTCACTTCAGGTCTAGCCGAGTCAGCAGTTTTAAATAAAAACCCTGGCAAGTTCCTCTTGATTTCATTCTTACCTTTCATCATCTGATATGCAGACTTGGCCAAGTCAAGAGTATTCGAAGTGAGACTTTCATGGTTTTCATGATTTTCCTTGTGGTCCAAGCCCATGAAGTCAAAAATAGACGAAAGCAAAGAATGAATAATTTTCGAAGTACTCAAAGATTCGATTTTTACTTGAGTGAAAAGACTGAAAGACTTGACCAAAGTAGCTATTTTTCAGTTACCTTCAGTTAACCTGCTATTTTTCAAGTAAAATTCAATTCTTTCAAATGTTTTAAGCACTTTTAAAGGCGTGGCCAGGTAGTTCATCATCACTTCCCTCGGATTTACTTTCATCCCTCTTGTGTTAATTGAATGATCAAGTTCTCCAAAGACCATTAAAAAGCAAATAAAGAGTTTTTCTGAGTCTTCATTCGACTTTTCTCTTTTAATCGCCTAGTTATTTCTTACAAGTATTTTTCTTTCATTAAACCTGGAAAGCGAGTCTTTTAAACCTTCCTCTAAGAACTTCGGAACCATTCTTTTATTGCAAGGATTAAAACTGTTTAAAGCCTTGGCAGTTTGCAAGTCTTTAAACGATTCACAGCTTGATTCTCTCTGATGTCCTGACTTTTTCAAGTTAACACTAAGTTCTCGATTAAAAGGACGTTTTAAAGCTAACTTGCTTGTAGGCAGCTTTGAAAAACTCGGGGTTTTAACGACTGAGGAAGACATATTAACGATTATTTAAAAATGAAGCTTTGATTGAGTGAAAATCACTTTTTTTAATGGCAATGAAAATCGAATGATTAAAATAAGTCCCTCGTCTCCAAATGAAAGCCTTATGGACAACGGAATTCAATACACAGAGGTCACCAAGTCAACCAAGGTATCTTCCGCTGTGAAAATGAACAGTTTTAAAGAATCCACTCAAAAGTTCTACTTAAGGTACTACTTGTTGATAGTCTTTACTTTCTCTAACAACTTTTTGCATTTCTTTTTAGACTCACAGTCAACTATCCTGCTTATCGTCTCTATCAGTGTCTTGGTTTTTCTCGTGATTTTCAGCATGTTGGCCATCATCTGTGCAGAAAAAGAAGAAATTCCTTCATTCAGCAGGTTTTTTAACACCTTCAACTTACTGATCATCACCGGGTTCTGCTTGATTGGGGTAGACCCGAATGTGATTGATTACTATTCAGAGAAGCGAGTTTTTTCATATGTCTCAAGTTTGCAAACATTGATTTTACTGTCATCATTAGGGTACCGATACTCAGTACGTTCAATAAAATACCCAGTTTTTACCCAGACCCTCGCAATTATTTCATTTATCTTGATAACCTGCATCCATTCAAACATCGAAAAAATCATTTACGAGTTTTTAGTCCTCACCTCCTTTCACCTCATGGGAGCCCTGTTCATGCAGCAGTCTTCTCCAAGCAAACAAGGCAAAATCGTTCCATTGGGACCAGTTGTTTCAGGAGTAGAAGAAATCACTAGAAATATCGACCTGGTCATTGAAAAAATGAATGAAATGAATGAAAATCCTGAATGTCGTGGAGGGTTACTTTTAGTTATTGAAGAGTTGAAGTCTATTCATACCATGTTGAAAAATACTCCAAATATCTACTCTGCGCAACTTAACTCGATGCTTAAAGGAATGGACGAACAGGATAAAATCTTCATCGAACAGGCTTGCTTTGAAAGTTGCAGCGTTTCTCATATGGCTAGTCCTAAAGGTGAGAAGGTTAAAAAAGGGTTTTTAGAAAATTCTTATGGAGTCAGTGAACTCGCTGGAGTTTTGAAGGGGGTTGGAAAAGACTGGAATTTTAACACTTTTTTTATAAATGCTTGCACTAATGATACTCCTATTTTAGTGATAGGAGCTTATACGATTAAGAACTATGGACTAGATGTAACTTTTGAAATTGATGAAGGGACTTTAATGAAGTTTTTAACTGAACTTGAAGGAAAGTACTTAAAAAATCATTATCATAACTCGGTTCATGGGGCAGATGTGATGTGCTCGTTGTTGTTTTTAATGCAAAATTCAATGCTTTTTGACCATATCTCCTCCCTTGAACTTTTGGCTTCTTTAGTCTCTGCCCTTGCTCATGACGTGGGCCATCCAGGAAAGAATAACAAGTTCATGGTGACCAGTAAAAGTGATATCGCGATTCTTTATAATGATATAAGTGTCCTTGAAATGATGCATGCCTCGATTTTGTTTCAGATTCTTAAAGTACAGGATTGCAATATTTTAGAAAAATGCACAGCTGAGACTTGGCTTAATATTCGCAAGGATGTTGTTGAGATGATTCTTGCTACTGATATGGGAAAACATTTTGAGTTGCTTGGAATTTTTAAGGCGAAGTATTTGACTACTGATCTTTATGAATTTACTTGTAGGGAAACGAGAAATGATCTTTTTAAACTTATTATTAAGGCTGCTGATATTGGACATGCTGCGAAAAGTATTGATTTGCATGAGATTTGGTGTGGCTTGGTTATTAGGGAATTTTTTGAGCAAGGGGACTTGGAAAAGTCTTTAGGGCTTCCTGTTTCTATGTATTGTGACCGTGATACAACTGATGTCTGCAAATCACAGACTGGTTTTATCAAAAATATTGTTTTTCCTTTGTTTACCAGTTTAAACACAGTTCTAAGCTCTCAAATTATTGATGATAAATGTGTTCAACAACTTCTGCTTAACCAGAAGTACTGGGAAAACCAGAAAAAGTACGGTAGAGGGCATAGCTTGATGATAAACGCCGAAGAAACCTCGAAAAAAGGTCCTATTTTCCCAGAAATCAAGATTCGTAAGGGTAGCCTTCCTGAAAAGTCATTTTCTTGATAATAGTAGTCTATCAATCTAAAGTTTCTCAAATTTCTATAAAAATCTCAAATCATATGCTCAATAACTAAACCCTTAAAAATACATAAGACCATCTAAACCATAAAAAAAATCCTCAATCAATTATAATCATAAAAATCAATTATAATCATAAAAATCAATTATAATCATAAAAATCAATTATTATCATAAAAATCAACTATAATCATAAAAATCAACTATAATCATAAAAATCAATTATAATCATAAAAATCAATTAATCTAGGAAATATCATTAAAGTAAATATGTATCGCTGGCACATAAAACTCATCATCAATATTATACTTCAAAAACTCTTCCGCCTCATCTAAAATCCCATTTTCATCAAGAGTCAATTCCATATCAAGAGGCCTATTAAGTCTTTTCCAAGTATAATTCCCGGAGTTACTATTGATTTTTTCCAGTCTTTCTTGAATCTCCTGAAGAGTCTCTTCACTAGCGACAGTGATACAGTCTTCATCTCTGGTCAGCATATTGATAATTCTGATTTTTCTAGCTTTTTTCGTCAGTTTCCCAATGCAGAAGTCTTTCTTTCGCTTCCACCAAGGAAGAGATGTGATTGAACCACCTGGCATCGCATCTGGAATATCGAGATAAGCACCCCAAGGACAATAAACTGTTTCTAAATTGGTTCTTGGGTCTATGAAAGTACGAGGATCGCCTGTCTCTCGGTCAAACCAATGAGAGATGTCGTTTCCTCCAGCCTTTATCAATGGTTGGGTCTTCGGGTCACCTGCATAACTGTTACCCAAGTTTGACTGGATCAGCTCGGAGATATCGAAGACTTGGTGGAAAAAACTCACCCAACAGTCGAAGGCCTTGTTGTGGTTTTCAACTTCTTCTGGAATGTAAAAACGACGCTTTTTGTAAGGTTTCCGAATTGACTTGGGGTCGATATTCATTTTTATTAGAATATGATTGAGTTTAAGATGGAATATTTTTTTCTTTGTAGGGTGGTGATTTGTTTCTGTTGTTTAGGTACTTTAGAGGTTTTAATTTGGATTTTATTAATTTTGAGCTGTTCGTTAAATGCTTCCATAAACAATCTAAAAATCAAATATTTCTTATCATTTAATTATTTTCCAAATATAATAAAATACTGAACAAAGCCATTTTCAACCCTTTTCATCTCCAGGCCAAAACATAATCAACACAATAATTTCTTCCTTTTCCTAAAAAATTAAAACTTAGACTCTAAAAATTGAATAAAAATCTCTATAATATAAATGAGTCTAGACTCAGCCCATCAGAATAAATGGAAGTTTCATTAGACTCTTTATTACTCACCCTAATCCTAGGATGCTTAGCGATTCTAGTCTTCCGAAACAAGTCATCCATCCCATCCTCCCCAAAATCAGGCCAACAAGCTGGAAAATCACGAATCCGTCGAAGTAAGTCGACAGTAGCCGACGAATACAACAGTCAAGACGTCTTCCGCATCGTGATAACCGGGGGTCCATGTGCAGGTAAAACGACAGGAATCAACAAATTAGCCTCAGAGTTGTCAAACAGCGTCAAAGTCCTCGTCGTTCCTGAAGCTTCAACTTTACTAGTCAAAGGCGGAGCAATAAACAACTTTGAAGGCTTAGACAACAACGCGCAAGTCGAATTTCAAGCAAGTTTAATGCAGCTTCAAATGGCTTTAGAAGACGCTTTCACCCAAATCGCCTCGTCTGTGCAAGAAAGAAGCATCGTCATTTGTGATCGCGGGCTTATGGACGGGTCTGCTTATATCAGTCCTGAACTTTGGCAGGCATTGCTGGATGAACGAGGATGGACTGTTGTGCATTTGAGGGATCGGAGGTATGAAGCCGTCGTGCATATGGTCACTGCTGCTGATGGAGCTGAAAAGTTTTATTCTTTGATGAATAATGAGGCAAGGCATGAAGGGCTGGAACTTGCCAGGGAAGTTGATGAAAAATTGCAAAGGGCTTGGACCGGTCACAGTCATTTAAGCATCATCGATAATCACTCCACAGACAGCTTTGAAGAAAAAATTAACAATTTGCTAACCAAAGTCCTAAGATTTATGGGAGCTAGAACAAGTGGTGCCTGGAAAAAAAAGATTCTAATTAAAAACACTGGAGCCATTCCAGTTATCAACAATCTTCAAGTTGTAAGAGTGCTGATTGATGATACATTTTTAAAGCAAAGCAACGAAAATGTAGCAAAAATCCAAAAACGAGGACAATCCGGAAGTTATATTTATAATCATTGTACGAAAAAAAGGACTGAATTCGACGATTATAGAGTGAATAAATGCCAGATAACAGCCCGGGAATATATTTTACTTGGAGAAAATAAAGATGTTTCTAGGAAAACAGTGAAAAGAGTTCGACAATGCTTTATTTACAAGTCAAATTATTTCATGATTGACACTTATCTTAATGTGAAAAAAGGAGTTTCTGTTCTTAGGGCTGATATTTTGAATTTAGAGGATATTGCTTTACCTCCTGAAATTTCTATTGTCAGAGATGTGACTGATGACCCTGGGTATAGTACTTATATCATGAGCAAGATCAATTGGTATGTTTCATCTGAAGACAAAAATATTATAGTTGAATAGTTTAGATGAATGGATTTAGGAATAGTTGTTTACTATTAGGCTACTTTTAATTAATTGAGATATTTTAAGTCATTTATGATCCAAAAGGAAATCTTCAATCTAATTCTACTCTGTTCGATGAATTTGCAATCGATTTAGAAGATTCTATTAATATGAATTCCGAAAAATGAAACAATCAACTTTCCAATCCTCACAATTTTCCTGTTTATAATAGATTTGATATCTTAATTCTATGTAATGAAAATTCAATAAATACTAAATATGCTTATTCCATCAACAAAATTCAAAATCTAAATTTAAATTTTCTTCTCTTCAATTCACTTTCCCTAACAATCGATTCCCAATTATCAATCTTATCAAAAGCAACAAGAATTAATTTTTTCATTTCAATTTCATTCAAATGATAATCAGGTTTAGGTTTATCAGGCAAGATGAGTTCACAAGGACTAGTCTCTCCTCTGGCAATAGCAGCTTCTCTCAAATACCAATTTTTTTTATATTCTTCTGCAGTTTTCTTGCAGTCCACCTTATATCTTCCAAACTCTTTAATGAACTCTCTGACTTTATTCCTGAAGAAGTCTTTGATATAAAAGCATTTAACTTCTTGCGGTATGATGACACTTGTAAAAGCTCTTTCTTTGATACTGATTTTCGATTTTCTTTTCATGCTATTACTTCCCAGAAGTTTAGTAAAAGCTTTATTTTTTCTTCGAGAAGAGACTTTTGCTTCAACGACATTCCAGCTGAGAAGTCTCATGCTCCAAGTGATTCGATTTTCTAATAAAATTTGTTTAAACATTCTTTGAATCAAAACGATTTTCGACTTCCATTTATACATCATCTTGCTCAGCCGGTCCTTATTCGCTGCTTTTTCAATAAGGTTCAAACATATAAACCTGTATTTCGCTCTTCTATTTTTCACCCAAAGCTTTACGACTCCTACTAATTTCAAAAGTTTTCTTTTCGCGAGGTTTCTTCGAAACTTCCAAACAATTCCTAAAAATAATGCGATTGCTTTAGTAACAATACAAAAAACCTTTAGCTTCTTTTGAGCTATTTTGTGTAAGTTCTAAGTTTTTTTTACTTTTTGTTGAAGGATTTTTTGGAATATAAAGTTTGTGACTGTCGAAACAGTGATCATCGTGAACCAGGTAAGTTCAAGTTGAATATAAAACTCTTTTTGTTTAACCCTCAAAAACTTTTTCTTCTTTTCCTTGATTTTTTCCTGGATTTTTTCTTTTTTTTCCTTCAAGATTTTTTTTTTGTTTTCCTTCGTTTTTTCGATTTTTTCTAATTTTTCCTGAGATTTTAACTGAATTTCAAGATTTCTGCTTTCTGGGTAAAATTTCGAAAGGTTTCGATTCATAGAAAGGATCTCAGAATTTTTAGTATTCGGGCGAAAAGACAAGGAATCGATGATGATTCGAGGACTTGTCGAAAATTGAATTGAGGGACTGCTTGGTCCTGTAGTTGAGACGTTGTAGTACCCAGGACCTAAAGGCGAAGTATAGCCCAGGTCCGTGCGAGTGTTTTTTGAGGAACTGTATCCTTTGATGATCTTTAATGCAAGTTCTTTTTTCTGTGTAGGTTTTACTATCGGCTTTTGTTTGATTTGCTTTGAGAAGTCTGAGAGAAAAAGATTTACTAATGAAGATTCTTTTGAGTTTGTGCTGAGAACTGGTGATAAAAGTCTCTGACTGTAACTTCTGATGTTTTTACTGCCGTCTGGCCCGAGTGATGCTGTGTAATTGAGGATCATGGCGAAATAATAAAAATTACTATTCAATATCAATGATTTTTTCACTTTAAATTAATAAAAATTCGAAGATATTAAATCATCTGAAAATTGTAAGATTGAAGCTTGTTTAAACTGAATAAAACAAACCTTCAATTCTTCCAGATATTAAAATAGTTCATTATAATGAATTCATCTGAAAATTCATATTTAAACCTGCACCCCCAAGAATACCGGGCTGAAGACTCTCGACCTATGAAAGACTCGCCTATTCCAAAACTAACCCACAGTCGATGCGAGCCGTCAACTGGCAGAGAAGACCCAATTTCTCCAATTGAAGAAGAAGATTCTCTTGAAAACCTCAGCAAAACCACTACTCCATCAAAAACTCTTCAAGAAATCAACGACTCTGAAGGCCCAAGGTTAAATGAAGACCAGTCACCGTCATCTCAAGGGTACAAACAAAAAATGGCTCATTTCATGGAACCTTCAGAGAAAGACTTCATTTTTAAATCAGCCCAGCGAGTAAGAATCAGCGAATCTGGAGAACAAGTCGTTGATATTTCTTGGACTGAGTTCAAAAAGAAGTGCAAAGAAAACTTTTCAAGTAAAATCTCGACACCGACTCAAACTTCTGCAAAGGACTTGAAACTTGCAATGAGTCAGAATAAAAGTCCTATGAGGAGGTCGAAAAGACTTGCTGATATCAAAAGTCAAACATGTGAAAAAAGAAAAGCGATGACTGATTTGAAGAAAGTAAAGAAAATTAAGAGATAACTTGTATAATTCAATATTTTTATCAAAAGGTTTAGGATTTGATGATGGATTTTTTTTAGTAGTTTTAGGATTAGAGTTTTTTAGGTATTTTTAGTGGAAATTTTTTTAAATAAATTCAATGTCTGATGTGGAAAAAGGCATCTTTGGTGTGATCAAAGCTTCTCAGAATTATTTTTCTTCACTTGACTCTGAACTTTCAGACACAGCGAAACGTCACATCAGTAAAAAAAGCCAAGACCAAAAATGCGAGTTAGAAGATAGCAAGTTCCAGCTTCAACAACTCCAAGAGCGCTTAAAAGCTTTAGAAGACGAAAAGTTCCGAATTGAAGGAGAATGTGGCAGAATAAACTTAAAGAAAAGCAAGTTGTCTTATTACAACTCAGAGTACAAAAACGAGATCTTCGCCTTGCAAAAAGAACTTTTCGAGCTCGAATCAAGTATTTTCTAGTCAGCCATTGGAAACGTGCTTACTCTAACACCCAGAGAAGCTCTTTTCAAGCATCAAGTCGAAGACTTTTCAGAAGAATCTTTTCTCTCAGTCACAAAAAGCCATAAAAATTACCAAAGCAGAATTTTAGTTTCTCAAAATGAACTCGCTAAGGCCGAAGCCCAGATACAAAAAATCCAGGAAGAGCTAAAAAACGAGACTCGTTTATTAGAAAATTTAAATTACCAGCTTTCAGCAGCGATTTGTGACAAAAAGCAACTTTTAAACAACAGTAAAAAAGCATTTGATGAAAAATTTAGAAATTTTAATATCAGGCTGCCAAGAAGGTCTTTCACATATAAATAAACTTCAGGAAGTGCTGATTAAATTAGCAGAAACGACATAATTTATAAGGATTTTTTAGTTTTTAAACAAATTAAATACAATTTTTTTCTCATTTTTTCTCATTTTCTGCCATTGTCTTTCAAAATTTAAATTTTTTATAATGTCCACTTTCAAAGATCTCATCACTGACATCTATGAAGAGCTTACCCAGCTGAGAGAAAACCCGAAATTGTACAGCAAGAAAGTTGCTGACGAGTTTGACAACTATCGCTCGAATAACGCTCGCCATCGCCCTAATACGGTCCCTGTGTTGACTAGAGAAGGTCTCAAGGCCGTCAAAGAAGCCTTTGATGAACTTGAAAGTCTTTCCAGACTTCCTCCTTTGATTTGGTCTGATGGACTTGCTAGTGCTGCACTTACTCATTGCAATGATACTGGACCGTTAGGGATTGTTGGTCATATTGGCAGCAGAGAAACCACACTTCAGCAACGCATTGAAAAAAATGGAAAATGGAGTGAAAGTATTGCTGAGGCTCTTGACTATGGATCGGTCACTGGATTTGAAGTTGTTTTTAGTCTTTTAGTTGATGATGGCTTAACTACCCGCCCTCACAGAAAAGCCCTGCTGAATCCCAATTATTCAAAAGTCGGAATAGGCGCTTCTCCTCACAGCGAGTTCAAAACATTAGCCTGTTTGCTCTTCGCAGTAAACTACGACGACAACGATGACTTCGAAAGAGAAAACGTAAGTGAAAACCTAGTCCCTCGCAATCCCGAAGTTTCAAACTGGCTAGACGGTGCAGTTAAACTAACCTGTGAAGTCAGAGTAGAATCAGAAAACGGAAAAAGCGTAAAAAAGGCGAAAAAATACTGGGAAATGCATGACGGGACCATTCAGATCACGGAAGAAGTTATTACTCCGAAGGATGACTAAGTAGGTAATCATTAAGTCTAGAACAAGTTGTGTTTCAAAGGAGACCTCCGTGATTTATGCTTTATTTCTGAAAGACTCTCTATTTTTTCATGTAGAGTCTTCAACTTTGAATCAAAAATCGAAAATCTTTTCAATAAATCAGATTGGCTTGATTTTTGCCTGGTTGATAAAATTTTTATGAGTTTTGAAAGAGTTTTAAGCTTTGATGATTTTTTGGTTTTATTTGATGCACAGATTTGAAGGTATTTTAAATCCGGTAGGCAGGATTTGGATAAAAGAAGATATTCGCATCGGAGGATGGAAAGAGATAATTCTTTTAGTTCTTTCGCTTTTGAACCGTCTTTTTTATAGTTTTCGGCGCTGAGAGCGAGGAGAATGTTGAGCATGATGATAGGGTTGATGAAAGTCATGAAGACTAAAAATAAGTTTTCAATGAAAACTGATGCGTTTTCCTCTGATATCGTGATTAAACTGACTTGGTTAATAGAATGTAGATCTTCTCGAATAGCGATTATATGAAGAATCGCTCCAAGACATAACAAAAGGTAAATCAAAATAATAACGAAACTAATAATATCATTACCAATCTTCATTAAAACCATCATCAGTCTTCTCGTCCTTTTAAACAACTTGAAATATTGAAGTCCCTGAATCGATGTCGCAATAGTCAAAGAAACATGCACGTAATCAACTTGTAGTCCTAAAAAGTTGATTAAAACATAACCACCCATAAGTCCACATCTTAAATAATCACAAACTGCCCAGAAATCAACTTTTCCAGACTTAAAAGTGATAACCAAGTTTTCAACTGTTAACAATAAACTGATCCCTAAAGCTGTCATAATCGAAAAATAACTTTCTTTATCCAAAATCAAAACACAAACAAAAAACGATGAAAAAATCAGAAATTCAGCAAGTAAAAGTATCTTAACCCTTCCCCATTTAAACAGAATTAACACCTTCACCAGCTCACTGTTAAAAATCTTAATCTTTTCCATTGAACAAAGACTTTCAAGTAACTCAATACTTTTAACAGATCCAGTTTCAAGAGGCAAAGGCAACAAAGATCTTTTAAAAACAATTTCAATATCTTTTTCACCATCTTTACTCAAATCAAAAATCGTTGAAGTCAAGACCAAAGAAGGTACACTTGTTTTGATGACAGGTAATTTACAGCTTTCAGGACAGTACTTCGAAGTACTTTCGTATTTAACGAGAAGTAAATCAAAAATTTTACAAAGATGTGAAACGTTTAAAGAACAGAGAAGAATAACTGACTCAACTGTAAGACTTGCAAGAATTGAAGGGTTTTCATGTTTTTTATCCCAAGCGGCTTGAACGATGCTTTTAACGCATTCAGTGTGTCTTTTATTTAAAGCGATGGAAAGAGGAGTTTCTCCTGTCGAGCAAGGCACAAGACCTGCACCCTTCGAAATTGCCTGATACAAAAATTCCGGCATGTCGAAGAAAGAATAGTAGTGCAAAGTGGTTACCATGAACGGAAAAATCATCCATTTGTCATTCGACTCGTCATATTGAGGCACTTTGTACATCACGATTGTTTGAAGATAAGATAAAAAACGATATTCAGAGTACTCGTCTTCACCTATTACTTTTATTTCAGTTGATTTGAAAGGATCTGAAAAACAACAGGACTCGTCTTCGTTGCCTAAAGTGATATAAGGCCTTGAACACCCTCCTATCATTGTCTCCAACTTCTTCAAATTAGGACTTTGAGCCGAGCTGTGCTTCTGGAAAACAAGGGTGTAACTTTTAAGTTCCCAACATTGGATCAGCTCTTTCATCCCCACCAATAAAATCTCTGGTTTTGGGATTAAAAAAGAAGAAATTCCACTTGGAAGTGATAAAACTTGAAAAATTATACTTTTTTCTTCCCACAGCCAAATTTTTATACTTTTATCTTTACTTCCCGAGCACAGTCGAAAATAGTCGATTTTTGAAAGACAAGTCACTGTATCATGATGGCCTAAAAGGGTGAATAAATAACTTAAAGTTCTGAAATTCCAAACTTTTATGCTACAGTCAGCACTTCCAGAGACACAAATCTCGTCAGTTAAACTTTCAAGTGAGTAAACAAAATCATCATGACCTGACAAACTTCCTAATTTTATCGAATTTTTTATTTCAAATATGATAATATTTTTACTTTGGCCTGCCAAAATCATTATATCCCCTGAGTAACTTTCAGATGTGCAATATACTTTAAAGTTCTTAAGTTCCGGGTCTGATAACTGAGAACTTATTGTTTCTCTTACAAATTCTTGAGATCTTGTCGGAGATTGATTCGGGTTGACTTCTCTGATTTTTTTATATATCGAAGATTCTGGGAATTTCGTTCTTGCAACTTTAAAATCGTCTCCAAAGCTCATGACTTGTGATTCTCCATCAATTAAAAAAACACTCTTGATACAACCAGAATGAATTTGAAGTTTCGAGACTTTTCCAGTTGTCGACATGTCAATAAAAGCAAGTTCTCCACTTTCCAAAGGAGCGACAATAAAAGAGTTATTCTGTGTCATGACACATTCATAAACCTGACACCCAACTTGAAAAACTTTAAAAATATTGAGATTCGACATGTTCAAGACCTTCACCTCATTCGCCAAAGCTAAAATAATAAGTTGTCCATTTTGAGAAAAGCTGATAAAAGCGTCGATTTTAAATTCAAAGACTCTTTCCCTGATCTTTTCCAAGTCACTAGAAAAAACCTGTATTTTCTTATCAATAGTTCCAAGAACAACGACTCCATCAGGTGAGACATTCATGCAAATGGCCTGCCTTGCCGACAATGCCAGGTCCTGCTCGAAGTTCTTAAGACTCCATCTGACGATTTCTCCTTTCCAAAGCCTGGCGAATAAGAACTGTTCATCAGGACTAAGACACATCCTTCCTATTCCGTTATTGCCTTCGCCTTGAACAATGACGACTCTAGAAATAGTCATATCAGGAAGTTCAATAACATAAATCTTCCCATTTGCCTTTTCTTTCACAAGGGCATTGTTTTCTTTGTTGAATATCAGAATTCCACTGAGTCCATTTTTGCATAAACTGACTTCTTCATATAGGTTCTCCAACAAGTTCCAAGAAATGCAAAACCCTTCATTCGTCACCCCGAAGGCAAGTGATTGACTTGATACCAGTTTGATGTCGGTAAAGGTGTAAACCGTGTTGCTTAGCACTGAGAACTTGTCAGTGATGTAGTTGTTTATTTGAGAAATCACGTCTGATATCGAATTCACCTCAACTGGCTGAAAAGTGCATAAAGGACTTATTGAATTGTCACACATGCTGGGAAGGGAAAGGTTTTGAAGAGAATTTTCAGAACTTTTAATTGAACGCTTGCTGAGAAGAGGATCTGCAGCATTTAAGCTCATTTCTTATTATTATACTAGATGGCTCTGTGGGGTCTTAAACAGTTACAACAAACTGGCACTTTTTCCAGGGTGTAGCCGTATTTTTCAATGAAGTCCTTATTTTTACAGCAGGTTTCACAGAAGACTTCCCCGCACATTCGACAGTTTATCTTTCGGCTGAACCAGGAAAACTTTTTAAGGCACTTGAAACAATTTTTTACTGATTTTTTTTCAGTCCAGACGGGAAGACCTTGCCAGATCTCAGGAATTATTTCGAAGGTAAGAGAGACGACTCCGTTTTCTTGTGGAAGACTTACGAGCATTAGGTATTTTTTTAGTTCTTTTCCTTGGTACTTGATGAGGACTTCAGAGTTTGTTGCGATTTTTTTTGATATGAAGCTGGAAAGGTCTCTTACTTGGATCGAGTTGTTTCCTTTTATGTGAATTGCTTGGTTTGATGACTTGTGAATCAGAGAAATGATGAAGTCGTTGAAAGAAGAGATTATTTTTATTGATGTTTTTTTTAAGTTTGATGAAGTTTCGAGGTTTTTACAGTCTTTTATGATTAGAGTCTTTAGTCTTGAATTGGTAAAATGGGATAAGGACTCTGATTGTATTGAGGTGCATGAAAGGTCTAGTGTTTCCAGGCATGGGAAGTAGAGGCAGATCAGGGAGGATGATCCTTGTGTCAGGTTGTTTTTACTTAAATTTAGATTTTTTAGGTTTTTGAATATTTGGAGATAGGGAATTGACTTGTCGGTTAAGTTGCAACTTGAAAGATTTAGATCGGAAAGGATGAAAGGATTGGAATTTTGGTATTTCTCGAGAATTTTAAAACTTTTGTCGGATAGGTTGAGACATCCTTCCAGATTTAAATATTCTAAAAGTTCTGGAGTACATATTTGAAAGAGATTTCTAAGAATTGATCCTGTGACTGACTCACAAAAAGATAAGTCGAGAGTTCGGAATGACTTGCAAATCTGTTTTTGTTGTTGTATGTTTCTTATCAAGAATATTTGATTTGAATGTTTTTGAAATCTCTTTGAAACTCTTGAAATCTTCTGAAGATCCTCACTATTTAAATAGGCTAAAATCCTTTGAAGTAGTTTGTTTTCAATACCTAATAAGCCTGTGTTTCTAGTTTTTGATTTTCTTGCACAGAACTCTTTAAATAATCCTTGAATTTTACTTGCTTTTGTTTCTTCATCTTTTTCGATATCTCTTACTTTCAAGAATCGATGAATTATCTTTATCCAAGGCATAAACTTATGAAATTTTGAATTTTGGATTATATCCATCAGACCACTTACATAAGCTTCCATTCTAACCTTCATAACTGGTGGGTCTAGAATATAACCAGGTAATTTTGGTATAAAATTGCCAAAACTTATATCATCAATCTCCTGATTCCAAAAGTAACTAATTTGCAAATGAAATCTTTCAAAATCCTCGAATCTTTTTGCAATTATTGATGAAGTATATGCAGTTCCGACTTCTACTCCGAAAATCAAAAAATCCCTTGAGTCCCTCATAAGTTCACAAAATTTAACCCTTAAACTTACAATCATGTTTTCTAATATTAAACCTGCTAGCGATTCTTAGTTGGGATAATAAATGGCTGCACTTACAAGAAGGATTCAAAAAGAAACTGAGAGATTGAGCCAGGACCCTGTTCCTGGAATTTCTGCAGCTCCTGACCCAGGAAATTCTCGATATTTCCATATTCAAATAGCAGGACCGGTCACCACCCCTTATGAAGGAGGACTTTTCCAGCTGGAGCTCTTCTTGCCAGATGATTATCCGATGTGCCCTCCAAAGGTTAGGTTCTTAACGAAGATTTATCATCCGAACGTGGATAGACTTGGTAGAATCTGTCTGGATATCTTGAAAGACAAATGGTCTCCTGCTTTACAAATAAAGTCTGTTTTGCTTAGCATTCAAGCTCTTATGAGCGCTCCTAACCCAGACGATCCTCTAGACTCCGGTATTGCAAGACATTGGAAAGAAGATGAAAGCGGAGCGAATAGAACAGCCCGTGAATGGTGTCTTACTTATGCTTGTAACTAAGTAGGAATAAGATAATAAAGTCCTGGCTTCCTATCTTCATCATTAAAATTCTACTCCAATCTCATAATCCCCCCACCCAATAATTCCGAACTCATTCAAAATCATTTAAATTTTCCATCTTACAATATGGATGTTTTAGAAGCTAGAGTCAAATTATTTTTATTAGACAACCAAAACAACTGGAACGATTTAGGAGTTTTTCTTGTAAGATCAGATGAAACTTTCATAGAATTCTACACAGAAGACACCTTTGAATGCTTTGATTCGTTCCAACTTGGCCCAGAGCAGGTATTTCGCCAAAACCATTCAGTGATCTGCTTATCAGACGGGAAATCAAAAAAGTACGCATTAAGTTTCCAGCTTGTTGAGAACACTGAACTTTTCTGGCAATATTTCACTCAAAAGTTAAAAGAAAATATTCCTAAAAATTTTTTACCATTTCCATCAGCGAATAACCTGGCTCAAATCTTAAAAACTTTGATAAACTTAGAAAATTTTTCAGTAATTCCAGAAGAATGGCTTGATAACTTATGTGAGTCAGTTCTTAATAATTCAAGTGAAAAAGAACTTTTTTGGATTTACTTCGACATTTTTAAGATACTGATTAACTCAAAAAATTTTCAGATTATTGAAGGGCTTTTGAAAGGTTCGAGTTTTTCAGCAGTTTTTTTCATTTTGGACAAGGACCCGAAAAAATCCTTTGATTTGAATTTTTTTGAGTTTTTTCAAGAAAAAGTAAAATTTTGCAATTTTCTTTTGATTAAATATGAAAAAATGATTGAAGATATTCATGTGGCTTATCGAGTACTTTGCTTGAAGGACAGCTTGTTGAGTAGAAGTTTCAGTGAGGATACTGTCAGTTGTTTGAAAGGACTTTATTGCAAGAAATGGGATGAAATCCTTACAGCGTTTAAAGATAGTCCTGAAATAATCGGCGAACTTATGAAAAAACTCATCTTAAACGATGAAAACGCTTTTTTTTTCATTCAGGAAATCATGAAAAATTGTCACTTCGTTAATACACTTACAAAATCAGCTATTTTTGATTGTTTTAAAACAGCAAACTATTTAAAATACATGCTGATTGCTTTTAGTTCTAATCCAAGAACAGATTTCGCAGATATTCTAGTTGAAACTTTAAGAACCATTCTAAAAGATGACCCAAAAATCATTTTTAACTTGTTTTCATCTTCATGGGAAGAACTTTCAAAGTTGATAATGTTTTCGAATAGCTGTTCAACGAGGCACCTTTCAAACACCTTTGAGCTGTTAAATGACCTGATAACCAGCGACTATTTATCACTCGACAGTTGTTTTTTTTGCATATTTTCCGAAAAAATTCTCCCGTTTTTCATCGGCCATCTTTCCCGAAGTGACCTTAAAGAAAACTTCGAATTTTTTCAAGGAATTCTGAGACTTTGCTCAGAATGCATAAGGTCAGGTATATGCAACTTACGATATATTTTGATAAGTCGCGATTTTAACAATTTACTCTTGGATGTCTTTCGAAATGGATGTAAAGTAATGATCGCTGAAGTCATCCAAGTGATTCACGCTGAGATCGATAATAAAAACGAATTTTTGTTGGTAAATTTGATAAAAAGTGGAGTTTTGTTAAAGGTTTTAGAATGTTTTTGTGAAAATTCTGATAAACAAAATTTGATTTTTTCTAGTATTTTTTCATTAATACAGAAAATTTTAAAGTCTGGAAACGAAGAATTGACTGGATATATCGAAGAACTTATTTCTTTGAAGAGGTTTGAAGAACTGAAAAATTATTTTCACTGGTTTTTTAAAGAAAAGGAAAATGAGGAGGTTAAATTTTCACCTGACTCAGAAATGACTGAAGATTTCCTAAGCAGTCAAGAAATCCTCAACTTCCCAATCCCTCCAACTTCCGTAAAACCAATAAAAAGAGTCATCAATGATAACGATCATCCAACAAAACAACAAAAGCTTTCATGATTCTCTAATCTAGTTAAATCCTCAAATTTCCCACAAAGGTAAAAATAAAACTCTTCATTTTAAAGCTTATTATTTTCTAAACTCTTAAATAAAACTAGTTCCTACCAACAAGTCCTGAGAGCTTATCAGGCAGTTTATCTTTAATATTATTCTTCTCAGCCATAAAAGCTAAAACAATCGCTCCAAGCTAATTAGTCCTTACCTTGATAATAAACCCGATGACGCTAACTGCGAAGACAAAGTGATGGATTCCAGATTCCCATGAACCACTTTCGCTTTCTTCACTCCAGGCACTTCCCCAGTAACAAAGCCAAATAAAATCGACGATAAAAGTGATCATCATCAAAACTATCAGTCTGAACTTCTGCACCTCGTCCCCTTCTTTCCAGATCATCCAGGCAAAGACGAAGAGAGGCAAGTTGAAATCTGGACGAGCCAGACATGTTAGAATCGCTGTCCCTGCACACACTAGGAAGACCTTGGGTAAGTAACTTTCGAATTCCATTTATATTTATGGTGCTCTGAGTTCTTTTCGAGTTTTAATTGGGAGTGGGAATTATAATTTTGTAGAGGTTTGTGAATGTTTGATTTTTATTTTAAGACTATTTACCTTAATCCATTATTAAACATAATAATCTATCACTAATCAAAAAACAATAACCTAAAAAATCTCTAAAAACATCTCAACTAAAAACTCAATAAAAGTTCATTCACTTCTAACCCTCATTCCAAAAACATTTCTCCAGCGAATCCCAAAAAACCCTAAAATCCATCATTTTCTTTATAATAATTTATGTCTGATTCCGACGATTGGGAAAAATTTGCGGAACAAGACGACGAAGGACTCGACAAAATCCTAAAGTCCGGAAAATTCGGCGACGAACAAACTAAAGTTGAAGAAGTCAAAGCGCCTCCCCCATCCGAAGACAAAAAAGCCCAGGCCAAGCCGAAGTCAAAGCCCGTGAAAGAAAAGTCAAAACCTCAGGACTCAGTAGAAAAGCCATCACAAGAGTCAATCGCTGAAGGTAAACGAAAAGCTGAAATCGCTGACAATGAAATCACTGATGATCTTTTCGGAGTCAAGCCAGTGACTGAGCTGAAAAGTGAAGATAATTACATTGAATATGCCAGAGAGGTCAATCGAAGACTCGCTAAAGGCTTGGCTCACTTCAGACTGCCTAAGTTCTTCGCTGAGATCTTTAAAGACACCTCGAAATTGATGAAAGTTGAGGAAATCAACGAGATTATTAAACAGTTGAATATCATTCAAAATGAAAGGGTCAAGTCTGAGAAACAAGTAAAAAAAGTGAATAAAAAACCTGCTTTGAAAGTAGATAAAGACAGGATTAACTTTGATGATGAAGGCGACGAGCATAATGAATACGAAGACTTTTTATAAGAATTAGGTCTTTATTTAGATGATGTTAAGGCTTCCACATTCGATTTCTGGAAAATTCTCTTATTTTAGAGGATTTATTAGCAGGACTTAAAATTAAAACTTTTTTCAGTTTAGGACTTTTTGACTGAGAAATTTTAGGAATCCTTGAGAGACTTTTATCTCTTAGACATATTCTTCTAGATAAATGATGAGAACTCTGGTTAGGTATAATTGAATGGGCTGAAGGAGGTCGTATTAAAAAATTTGATTCTTTTCTTAATCGAACTTTCATCTGTTGACTTTCATTCCCAAGAAAGTCTTCCATGTTTTTCTTCCAATCCGAATATTTTTTTTCAACTTTCTTCTTGATGTACTTTTTCAGGCTTATCAAAGAATCCTTCGAATTTTCAAGAGTTTGATTATCTTTAAAAGAACTTTTAGAAATAATCTGTTGAATTCTTTGCTCAGATGTTCGAATCCTGTCTAAATACTCAGCACTTTTCCCCCTCGGGCTGAAAATTTTCATTTTTAATCAATAAACTCTTCTTCTGAGCACCGGGCAATAAACCAGTCCATCTCTCATTCAGTTTCTTTTTCAAAAATCCTATAAAAATGAATCGAGACTCTTCATCTTCAAAAGAAAAGCAAAAAGGAGGTTTTCAAAACCTGATCAATTCAATAGTAGCGAGTAAGATAAACGACCTTCTAGGAAAATACTTAAATGACATAAAAAAGGACGAAATTAAAGCAAAGTTCGGGAATGAGTCTTCAATTACTTTAAGAGACTTGCATCTTCGAAACGATGCTTTTGATGAGTTGAGACTTCCGGTGCTGGTCGACCCGGAGACTTCTTCTGTGAAAGAAGTGAAATGCGAGCTGGTGGTCTTCCCGACGCAAGTTCATATCAGCATTAAAGGTGTCAGAGCGACTGTTTATCCCAACTCGAAATTTTGGTCGTCGACTCAGTGGGATGAGTATAAAAAGAAAAGACTTATTGAATGGGAAGAGAATCAAAAAGGCGTTTTTGAGAACTTGAATATGAAATCTTATAAGCAGAGAAAACTCAACATGGTAAAAAATAATATCAATATTGTGATTGAAGATATTGTTATTCTATATGAAGATCAATTTGCTCCTAAACTTCCTTGTGTTATTAGAATACATATTCAAGAACTTAAAGCTGTTACTACTAATGAAGACTTTTCTGTTGAAAAAATAAGCTATAGTGATTCTGTTACTTATAGGAAAATTGAGGTTCAAAATTTAAGTGTCGCTTTAGCTAAACTTGACTCTAATGTGGCTCACTTTGAGTTTACTGAAAGAATGTATCTTATTCGTCCTTTTAATTTTATTGTGAAGTATACTCAAAAGCATAAACCGGTTAAAGAATCAGAGCATAAAATTGATTGTACTATTCCTACTATTGTTATTAGCATCAGTGACCTTCAAAAACAGATAATCGAAGCTCAGTCCTCAAGTCTTGCAAACCAATCAATGTACAAGAAATACGAAGTATACAAGACCGGTTCAAAGACAAGAGAAGACCTTTGGTCATACTTAATAAATTCCTGCAAAAAAGACATGGACATAAATTTCGGTAACATAATAAATGACAATAAAGACATGGGTAAGTACATCGATTATTACAAGTCATGTCAAACAATAATTCACGCACCATGGCTCCGTGACAAAAGCGACGATGGAAGAAAATTTTTAACTAAAATGGAAGAAAAGTGGTCCTTAGAGCAAATCATCAACTACAGGACCCTCGCACTTTATCAACTAAGAATCGAAGCCATGTCTTACGTCAAAGCAAGAGGCAACGTCAGAGGCCGAACACATTTAGGCGATCTCTGGGATTACTACTTAAACGACTTTGAAAGTCTTCTTGGAGATCCATATAAAACAGTAGCTGAAGAACATGAAATCGAACTCACACCTGCAGAAAAAGAAGAACTTAACAGTTTAATCAATGAGGACAAACTGGAAATCGTGAATAGTTATTTAAGTGGAACAAGCAGTTCAAGAAATGATAAACGTCTTCATATTTTAATTTACGTCGAACAGATAAGAGTGTTTGTACAAGATACTCTCGCTGATGAGCCTAGCATTTTTAGCACTGTTAATAAATCTGAATGTCTTTGTCAAAGATGCAGTGAAAAAACAGGAAAAACTGAAAAAAGTTCAGTGAAAATATTTACTCAGACTGAAGATGCTAAAAAATATAATAATGTTGTGAATATGATTAAAGTTAACTCTGAAGGAAGAACTCCTGACCCGAACTTGGTAAAAGAAAGGACTCTTCTCGTTATTGAAATGAGCTTAGAAGGCGATTTCCTGATTTTTCGAGATCTTCATCTTGATAAAAAGTCCTCAAAGTTAAAGCTTCATGATGTTCAAATCTGGGATCCTCTCACTCTGCAGGTAGAAAGCAAAAGCTCTAACTTTAAGTCTAGCTTCAACTTCAGCTCGTCCTCTGATCTTCTTCAAAGCCTCCTCGATGGAAATAACCAAGACATGCGAACAATTAAATCTTTTCAGTTTTTTCTTGAAGAGTTTTCACTTCTTCCTGAATTTGAGTTTTTAATTCATTTCAATGGAGTGAATAAAGGAAATAGTCAGCTTTGTCTATGTGGAAAAAATATTCCTTACAAAGATTTAGCGAATGAGTTTTTTAGTCCTGAAAAAAACAGCTCTTTGCACATGAATGAGGAAAAATTTAAAAAATATCAGAAAATGAAAGTGGATGATGTTTATCTAGAAATTTTAAGTTTTTTTAAAGAAATCGTGATGCCTAGATATGTTAGGAACTGCATCAGGTGGATCATTGAAAGTAATTCGAGACAGAAAAATAGTTCTAATCCTTTTGATGTGATAGTAAATATTGGATGGATTGGAAAGTCTAGTCCTTTGCAGGTTCAGTTTAATAAAGCAAAGAAAAAAGGAAATGGTAATGAATTTGATCAAATTTATGATAAGAAATTAATTGTTATCAAAGCGATGAGAAATGATCTTGAAATTAACCTCTCTACCGAGACAGTCCATAACTTAATAAAATGGATAGTGAAAAGTGAATCAAATATGAAATATAAAAACTTCACTTCAACTCTCTCTGCATGTCATCCTAAAATCGACTATATTCGAGCTCTACTTACAAACTTAAAGAAAAAAGGTAAGCAGCTCTACTATATATTAGATGGTCGTAAAAGACAATATATCTACCCAGAAATAAAAATTAACATAAACAAAATAAAAATTTATTTACAAGAAACGATTTTCAGCAAATCCTCAAAAGTCATCACCACAGAGCTAGTTATGGAAAATTTGATTTATAGAAGCAACGAAGTAAATAAGAATTCTCCAGAAGCTGCTTCAAGTGCAAGCAACTTAAGACTAGGTCTAGAACGTGACAAAAAATTCTACAATTCAAGTTACATAATTTTCACCAAAATCGATGTTATGTGTTGTACAACTCCAGTCATGCGGTTAGAAGAACTAAAAGTCACTTTTAATGACTGCTTAATGAAAGCTCATCCTTACTTAATTGAAAATATCACAGAACTTACCACCAATAACGTTGAAATCAATGTTTGTGAAGAAATTTTAGGCTTTTTGGGTCTTCTGGCAACTCTAGACTTCACTCCAATCGACTTTTTATCTCATGAAAACGACGAAATAGCTAGATTAAAAAGTGTAATATTCAAGAAAGATAAAAAACTTCTAAAAAAGCAAATGTTTTTATTGAACCAAGAGCACTTTAAAACAAAAAATCTAGGAAAATGCCATCATTGCATCATTTTACATAAAAAACTATGTAAGACTTTCACTTTTAGCATCGGAAAAGGCAATAGCAAGAGTTCAGGCCTATCACTAAAACTAACAAATTTCCTAAACAAGGAAGAAATCACCTTGCACTGTCCTTTATTATGTGGAATCAGTGAAGAAGGAGTCTTCAAGTCAACTTTCTCAATGTTCGCAACTGATTTCGATGAAAATCCAGTAGTTTCTCTTAAATTATACGAAAATTACCATCCTGATGACATCAACCCGTATGAAGTCTCTCCACTTTTTAGCCTTGAACATAAAACTGCCACAAGTGTTCCAGAAAATTGTGTCACTAGTGCCAAACTAAACTTTCCTTTATACTTACTTCTTTCCATGAAATTAAAAAAAGATCCTGAAATTTTTGATGTTCATGAATGGGAAAAAGTTGATCATTTCTACAAAACTCATCCAAATTACATCACAAAGATAATTACTTCTACACTTAATGAAGAAATTGAAAAAAAAGTCAAGAAATATTTAAAGAAAAAAATGGAAATTGATGAAAAATTAGAGAAAAAATACGATTTCTTGAAAATGAACTTTCATGAACTCGAGTTTTCTGCAACCTCTGCAGAAGACCTAAACAAAATTTTTTCAGTGATTTCTTCACTGGTTTCTTTTCAGCAGCTCTACGGAAAATACCAGCTGAGTCTTTACTGCAACGAACGTAAAAAAAAGATAATCTTAAAAAATTTCATCAATTTTAAAAAAATTGTTATAAGAAGCAAGTTGGAAAATATGGGTCATTCAATTGACGGACATAGACATTTGATGTTCTCGATTCTTATTGAAAACCTTGATATTCAAGGGTTGAGCTCGCAAGTCACTCTTGAAAGATTTTCATATGAAATCCCTGAAGCTTCTTTTGAATTTCCAGATAGTGCAAAATTTTATGAAGAGGACAATAAAAAATATGAAGAAATTATTGAAACCTTAAAAGATGTCACAATCGTCAAAATTGACTCAGCTGTGATTAGCTTAAACAACTTTCATATGAAAACAAAAAATTTTCTTGTTAAGACCAAAAATTTAACCACCCAGGTCCAGGGACTGCTGAGTTTTTATTCAAACTACTCGTCAAACATCATCAGAAGCTGCTTAAAAACCTCTATTTCAACTGAAAGTTTAAAAATAGAGAAAATGAAACAAAAAGAAAAAATAACTCTAGTTTACTTACCTTACGAGCAGAAATCAGCTAAAAATCAAGGATTTTCCTGTGTTTTAACCACAGAAACTGAAAATTTCAAGCAAAAAAGATTCATGACCCTGAAGGTCGACCCGGTTTACAGCAGGTTACAAGCTGAGAGTCTCGTTGAACTAATAAAAAGAACAAAAGAACTAACATCATACCTTGATCAGCTTCCAAACATCTTCCAAATCCCTGAAAAATACTTGTTCCATTCTTTGAAGTTCTTAGTAGTTCATCCATTCGACATAAACAGTAACATCCTTAAGCTCTACATCGAGATAAGAAAAGGAAAAAGACGGGTAAGCACTGTTTTATTTGAAAATATTTTTATCAACAACCCAGAAAACCCTGAGATTTTCAAAGGACAACTGGAAACCTTCAACCTCACCTCAAACACGAAAGACTACTCATCTCTAATCAACCCTTTAAACGAAAGCCTTCCTCTTTTATTCAGTTTTTCTTTAGCCCCTTCTCAAGAAACATACCAGTTCTTCTTCGAAAACTGCAAAGTCTATATATTGACTAAAGTCATTGAGGACAATGTAAATGTGATCAACTTCATAATAAAAGAAACAACTGAAAGTTCATCAAAAGAAGGGAAAAATTCTACAATTGAACTGGATTTTCTTAATAGTTCAGTCATCTTGCCCAAGTCCAGCAAACACCCAGACACCATTTCATTCGAATTCAACTCAGCCAAGTTATCAGTGAAAGACAGTCAAGAGTCTCAATGGAAGTTACCTTTAGAAAACCAGCCTCTTGAAAAAAATGAAAAAGAAGTCTCACTTATCCATTCCAGCAAAGAAAAACAAGTCCTTTCCACCCGAATTCAAATCCACTTCACTGATATCAACGCTTTTTACTGTGATTCCAGCTTTGGATCAGTAGGCGATGCGAAAATCGAGGTTTTTATTCCAGTTAACCCGATGACTGAATCTTTTATATTAAAAAACAAGGTGAATCTAAATCTGAACAACACCCAACTTTTTCTTTCATTGTATCAGATGAAGTTTCTAGAAGACTTGATCAACACTAACATTGACGAACCTCTTGAAGGCCAGGAAAAGGTTTTTAAGACGAAAAACACGAAGTTTAAGTTTAAAGTCACCAGTGGAAAAATCGGGATTTCGCGATGGGTGACGAAACCTTGGAAAAACATGAATGTTATTCGCATTCAACCACCTCCTTCTGCTAGATATGAAGAAAACTTTGATGATGACCATTACAAAAAAAGCCTTTCTGAAAAATCGCGGGAAGAGGAATACAACGATGATATTCAAGTAGAATATAAAGATGACTTCAAAGACTCTGATATAAGCAACACTTTCGACCAAGCCGATGACGGAAACAGGTCTCTTGATGAGCCTGAAAAGGAAAGTGAAGAGTTGAATAAAGTTCTCAACAATTTGTTTGATACGGTGTGAATTTTTAGTTAAGATTATAATGGCAGGTCATTTAGCGGGACAGCATTATTTTATTACCACTCTTTATATAACCAAACAAGAGCTTTTAGGACTTTCTCCTGAATTTAAACAACTCGCACACCAGGGACGAACACGGACCTGGTCGTTCTCAATAAAAAGTTGAGTCTTTTTAACATCTTCACGCCGGTCTTCCTCGTAATGAAACTCTTTGATTATTGACACTGATTTGCTGTCGTTTTGAATGATGCTTGCGTCAAGTGCATCTAAATCTGCTATAAAATTTAGTTCTTTGTTTCCAAGTTCCTTGAAACTTGAGGAGTCTTTTTCCACCAATGAAGAGCTTAAATCTAAAGAGCCTTCTGACTTTCCAGTGATAAACTCGCCGGATATCACGAAGTCTTTCTTTAAAATCCCGTTTCTTGATACTGATTTCGTCGAAAGTTTTGAATTACTCATCATTTATAAGATAATCCTTTGTAAACTATGAATACCAGACCACTTCAAAAGTGGGAGTTGGAACTTAATATGAAGGTTCATAAGACTAAAGTCAAAGAGGCAAGAAATCAGAGGAAAGTTACTAAAACGCGGAATGTTTCAAGGAAAATATCAACCCTACCCTTAAAGCACTATTTAAAACTTCACGATTTGCAGCACATAGAAAAAGTAAAATCCATTCAGAAGCTATCCGAACAATATTCATGTCCAGAAGACCTCGTAGAGCTAACCCAAAGAGAACTCCAAACCCTAATCGATTCTCTTCACCTTTACCCAGGTCAATTTCACAAATTCCAAAAGATGTTATCATCCATATCAAAAGACATCTACGCATTCCGATCAAACACTGCAGTTTTCCCAACAATAACCCCATCTCACTTTTCCGACCACAGAAGAGACTCGGCAGGTTTTGACTCTGTGGAATCCTCTCAAAAGCTAAACCTTCAGCTAAAGTCCGAACTCGAAGCAGCCCGTGCAAAGCTTTCTTTACTTCAAAGTCAAGTTTCGGCCTCGGCAAAGCCTCGGCTTGTTGAATGTGAGTTTAATACAAGAATAGACAAGACGGTAACTGGTAAGTCTTTTGACTCATCAAGGATGAGAAGTACTTTGCACAACATGGACATGGAAGAAGTCTGCCGTTGTTTTGCCCGAGTGATTGAAAATCAATGCAAAAGAACTGCTGCGAAGGTGAGTCCGATGATAAGAGAAGTCAGTTCTGTGTTTTTTGAAGAGACTGCAGATGACCCCAGCGAGGTGAATGTTTATAACTGGGTTCGAAGTGTGATTTTTAAAGGAAAAATCGAGAAGGAAGCTGTGGTAAATGGAATAGTTTACCTGGAAAGATATGCTGATAAGTCAGAAATGACGATTCTTCCTCAGTCTTGGAAGAAACTTACTTTTACTGCTTTGTTCTTGGCATCGAAACTTGGAAAACATTATCAAGATAAGTTTTACCAGATTTTTGATGTTGAACAGGTTGAAAGCATGGAAAGAGCTTTTTTGATACTTATTGAGTTTAACTTGAAGATTAGACAAAGTGAATATGCTCATGCTTATTTTCTACTTAGGACTTTTACTACTGAAAAAGATAAATCTGCTCCGATTAAGTTCTTGAAAGTTGATAAAGTTCTTGATTTGCAGAAAGCGATTATCCCGGAAGAGACTATTAAGAAGACTTTCTTGAAGAGCTTGTAAAGTAATTAATAAGAGTTAACGGCTGAATGGATTGGATTTTAAGGTTTTTTTAGAAAATTTGAAAGGTTTGGCAGGTTTTATTGGGTTTTGGTTGGAAAGGGTTGATTTTTTGATATAGTTGAGATTTGGAGTTTACAGTGAAAGTTTTATTTTATTGGTTAGCTTACTTCTCCTGATGATATGCTACAGCTTTCGCTTGAATCGTCGATGTGGTGGACTTCTGGTTTTTCTTCGCTGTGGGACCTGTGAATAACAACGATTTCTTTTTCGAGACTTGTCTTGTCTCCAGCTTTGCTTTGGTCTATTTGTTTGTCTTCGGATTCGACTTCTTGTTTAGCCTCATCAGTTTTCGAGCAGCAAAAAAAGAAAATCTTGAATATTTTGCTCATATTTCGATTATTGAATTATATTAATTACCTGAATATGAAAAATTAATTAACATTCAACTGAAAAAAAAACCTAAACAAAAACCCAAATCAAACCACCTTGATTCAATATTGAAGCTATTTACCTAGTTTTACCTCTTAAGAAATTGGTTTTCCCTGATTTTGTTTGACAGCTTTATTCAATTCTTTAATTTTCAAAAGACTAATCCTGCACTCCTGATCCTTTTCTTTATACTTGATTTTAAGCAACTCAATATTATGCTTCGCTTCACGTGACTGAAGTTCCATTTCTTTAATCTTTTTCTTAAGAGCATTCTCTTCTTCACTATTTCTCTTCTCAGCCTCCTTGATTTTCCTTTCAAGATCTTCAATTTTTTCTTCAGTGACTTCATCAACTTCTTTTTTTTCTTCATTTTTCTTCTTTTTGATGTTTTCATACATTTTTCTGCATTTTTCTTCAAGATCAACACATTTTTTATGTTGTTCATTATGAATTTTTTCATTAGCTTTCTGTTCATTCACCAGTTCTCGATACCTTTCCTTTGCAACCCTGATATCTTCCTTCAACTTCGCGATTTTATCAGGATAAGAATTCGACTGTGTAGCAGAGTTAATCGCTTTCTGCTGTTCTTTTTCAATTTTCTTCAAAGAAATATGTTCCGACTGTAGTTCTTCTATTCTTTTTGACAGAAACTTAGAATGATCTTCAAGTTCTGTGATTTTCACAATATTCAAATTTCCTTCAAGTTCTTTTTTCATCCTCGCGATTTCCTTTTTAAGTTTTTCTATCTTTGAATTAACAGTTACAGCGTTTTGGTCTTCATTCAGTTCAGACAAGTTCGGAATTTTTGCATTTTTTTGTCTTTTTTTCGCGTTTTCAAGAGCAGCAGTGAGTTCTCGGAGTTCAAATCTAAGTTTTTCATTTTGTCTTTCAAGCTTTTCAACTGCTGTGAGATGTTCTTTTCCAGATTCTTCAGTCATTTTTTATAATTATGGAAAAAGATTAAGACTTACTTGATTTCAACGTTTCTTGCTTTCTGAGAAGGTTTCGAACTAAGTTGATGTCTTTTGAAAGCTCGAGACGACTGAGAAGTTCTTTTAAACTTGAAGAATTTTCAGGAATTTCGAGAGTTACTGATTTGCTTATTTTAAAGAAGAGGAATTTGAAACCTTCGAAGGAAATTGAAGGATTTTCGCTTCCTTTTCGAGTTTGAAGGAAGAGCTTTTTTGTGTCTTCTTTTGAGAGAAGGTCTGGGGTTAGCTTGAATTGATTTGTGAAGCGGAGGAAGTTCGCGAAGGACATTAGACTATCTAAAAAACTTGCTTCGGTTGTTGGTAATAGTCTTGCATTGCAAAAGTGAAGGAAAACTAATTGCAGAGAATTTTCATACTGCTTTACTAAACTTTGAATAGACTCAGAGTTAAACTCGCTGATTAGTTCTCTTTCCTCGTTTTCATTCTCGTTTTTCTGTTTTCTTGCAATTTCTAAAGTTGATTTGTGCTTTTCGATTTTTTTTTCTCGGAGTTTTTTTTCGATTTCAAGTTTTTTCGCTTCGATTTCAGGGATTTTTTTCTTGTTTTCAGCGAGTTCTAGACTGAGATTTTTGAGTCTTTCTTTTTCACTTTCCAAAAACTCATCTCGTTTCCTAATCCTTTCTTCTCTTTCTCTTAATATTTTTTCCTTTTCCATTTCATTTTTTGCCCTGATTTCTTCTTCTTTCTGATTTTTCCACTTTGCGATTTCCTCAAGTCGTGCTTTTCGATCCCTTTCAATTTTTTCTTCAAGTTTTTTAATAAGAATGATTTTTTTTTCTTCATCTTCCTTATTTTTTTTCTTCTCTTCAATTCTTTTAATAGCGGCAGAGTTCATTTTCGAGATTTGAGATTTCACGATTTGAACTCGAAGAATTCTTTTTCTCTCTTTTTGTTTATTTTCCTTGATTTTCGCTAATTTTTCTTGAACTTTTTTTTCTTCGAACTTGTTCAGAATTTTTTTAGGAGTGTTTGAAACTGAAGAGTTTGTTTTTGAATGAAAATTTGGAAGGTCTTGAAAAAGTTTGAAATTTTCTGTTATTATAACTTGTGCCTCGATTATATGAAAGCCGAATAATGAGCTTAGTAAATCATCGAAGATTGAAATTGATAATGAAAAACTTGGATGAATTTTTAAGTCTGGAGGCAAATTATAAGAAATTGAGACGTCTTTTGATTTCACTTTTTTGTAGCCTGGTGGAATTTCGGAGTCTTCTAAAACTGTCAGAGGCTGGATTCGATTTGGAAAAAATTCATGCTCTGCTAGTTCGAGTAAATGAAGATAAGAGTAAACTGATGGGAAAAGTGAAAAGTCATTTGGAGGTTTTGAGAAGAGAAGACGGGAGATATATGCTAGAAAATCTTGGAATTCTGAAAGGTTGAAATAAGATTTCGGTTTTTTATATAAGTCGCAAAATTCCTTTGAAAATTCAACAAAATGTGATTGATTTAACATCTGAGAAGGACTTATCACCTGTTTCAGAATTTTGAAAATATCTGTGTCAAGGATCGTAGTAGTAGACTCACTTAATTTTTCAAAAGTTTCGAGCTTATTAGTTCTTCTTTTTGTTGAGAATTTTTTGAAGAGGTCAAGAAAAAGAAGTCTTTTGCTTTTTTTTATGATTTTTAAGAGAGATAGGTCTTGTGGGTTGAATATTTCAAGCATTTTGCTTGGTTTTTGTTCTGGAACTTTAGGAGGATCTTCTAAGATTTTTAAGGTTTCCAGTTGTTTTCTCATCGTTTTTCTCTGAACAGAAACTCGTTTTTCTTTCAGTTCTTTTTCTTCAAAAACTTTCAATTTTTTTTCATCTTTTCGATCCTCATTTTTTTTCCCTTTTTCTTTGTTCTCAGGTTGAAAGTTGATGATTTTTTTATATTTTTCAATGATTTCCTCAGGATTTCCACAAAGTTCAAGGATATTCATGACCCAGTCATTTAAAACAGGAGCATTATTTTCAACTAAAATTGCGCAGAGGTTGATTTGAGCGTCATTATTCACCATTTCTATTTCAAGAGCCAAGCAATTTTCAATGATTTTTTGCATGACATAGACTCTGCCCTTAACACCTTCACTCGAGACTCTTTCAATGATTTTCAAATAAACCTTCACAAATCTTTGCAAAAATTCCTGAAAAATCTCAACATTTTGAAAGGTTTTAATAATTTTCATCATAATTTCTCCGATTAACTCAGCGTAAAAGTCATGATCAACCAACAACTTAGCAAGAGAATCAATAAAAACAAGAGCAAGTTTCACATTAAGTTGTTGATTCGAAGCCACAGCAGCGAAGAAGTAAAAGTCAGTGATAGAAAAATCAGATTCAATAGAAATCGTTAAATGTTTTGCAACAGGTTCAATTAAAATTTTCAAAGGAATGTCGATTTTTTCAAATAAAGCTAAAAAATTGTTCATTATAAACTCTTTAGTTTCAATTTCTGAGTAATTTTCAACTAATGCAAAAGTTATTATTTTATATATAACTGGAGCAGATGAATTTCGAGTTTCCACAAAATGCTCAAGAAGAGCGAAAAATCTTCCAAAACAAGAAATTTTAAGTAAATGTGATTTTTCTCTTGAAACTTTCTCAAAAATCTTAACAGTTCTAGAAGAAAACTCTTCAGATTCATCAATTTTAGAAGATTGTTCCCAGATTTCACATAAAATATTAATTGAAGTCATTCTTTCATCAGGTTGAACTGATTGATTTTCCGCTTGGTCCAGGGCAAGTTCGATAAGAAACTGATAAACCCCTTGATTGACGATGAATTCTTTGTACCTGCCTTGTGCGAAGTCGACAAGCAGCTCATGCATAAAGGCGAGATATTGAATAATTTCAGGAATTAATTCAGGAAGTACTAAAGTGAACAAGTCCTTGAAATTTGAACTTGCAAAAGTACTGAAAAGTGAAATTATCTCTTGTTTCACATGAGCTCCAAATCGCTTTAAAGCACTTAAACACTTTTCGATACCGTCACTTGAGAACCAGGACCATGTTATGTCTTCGAAGTCGCTTTCTTTTGATTCTGCGAAGCATAGATAGAGTTTTTTTAGAACTTTTGAAGATTTTTCAACATTTTTTGGATCTCGACTGTTTAGACTGTGAGCCAAAGCATTTAAAACTAAAGGTAATGAGTTTTGAGTTGTTTCTTTTAGGATTATTTTTACCAGGTGGTCGATGTTTCTTTCGATTTCTTCTAGCCAGTCACTGATTTTCTCGTGTTTTCCTTTGAAGCCTCTTGAACTTATGTAGGATAAGTATTTACCGGATTGGGTTAGAAGTCCTGCTGATTGCTTTGGGTGCAGGTTGAAATGCTTGCAGAAGGAGACCAGAAGGAACTCTAAGGATGTCTCAGTTGAATTTAAAGGAATACTACCGTTTATGGATTCAATTGCCAGCTCCCCCGACTTATACCTCTGAGGTCTTCTACTTTGCTTAGAAGTATCTTCAGATTCACTCGGTTCAAACACATTCTGTTCAAATCTAAAGATTTTCTCAAGTAACTGCTCAAGAGTTTCCTTGGATCCAGCTTTAATTAATTCAATATCATCAAAATCGACTTGAACCATAAGTTCAGAGAGAACAAGTCTAATAACCGACCAGTTAAACTTCATAGAAGACTTAGTTTTATAAGGTTTGATGCTCGAAACTGAATTTTTCAGAACTATTTTCTTTTGAGTGTCTCTCAAAAGAGAAGTTGTTCGAAGCAAAAGAGGCGAAAAAAGGCAGCCGAATTGGAAATTTTCAATGTCGAGTTCAGAAAGACGGTCTTTTTTGTTGTATTTCGAAGGGAAAGGGATGATGTCCGATGACCGAAGCCAGGAATAAAGGTCTTCAGAAATTTCCATTTATTGAAGGGAGTTTAAATGAAGGCTTATTGATTAAGAGGGGTTGATTTGGGAGTTTTCTATTTTCCATGAATCGATTTTTCGCTCGAAACACACGGAAAAGGTTGAAAAAATACTTCGCACGCAGCAGGTGATGAAGAAAAATGAGAGGAATAAGGAACTGATCAGGAGGGTGATGTTTGTTGATCTTGTTTTGATTATTATGTAGCAGATAAATATTAAAGAGGATAATAGTAGCAAGGAGAATGTGAATGGAACCCAGGCTTTGCAGGTTTTTATGTCTTTGAATGGAAGGCAGTTTGAACTTACCTCGAATTCCATTTTGAATTGGCTTTGGCAGACTTCACAGATTGAAATGTTATTCTCGTCTTTTGAAAGTATCCATCTTTTTAGACATTCTTCATGCACATATTTATGTGAGCCAGTGCACGAACAGGGTGCGATCAATATCTGAACTTTTTCAGTACTCAAGCAAATGCGGCATATCCCATTTTCATTGATATCTGACACTGTTCTGTCCAGAACTGTTTTTTCATGTAAAATTAAAGAACACTCAGGAAGTTTGTAGTCGTAACTTGTCTTGAATATTCCTGGGCTTTCAATTTTAAGGTTACCAGGCACAGAGACCACAACTTTGCTTGGAGAAGGTATTGAAGCTCGATGAACGCCAAGTGATAATACCGAGAGTCTTTTGATAGGTGATTGTGGCTCTTCTACAATAGGGTAAATCATTTATAGATACGTATCTTGAGCTTCATTTTTTTATTTTCAAGAGCAACCAAATTTTCCGATTGACTAACTAAAAACATTTTTTATAAACTATCAAAGCTCCACTTTCAGCATATTCAGCTTTTGAGATGAACATCGGCTTAAAGCTGTCAATACTTGCGAGAATCGATCCTCCAAGCCAAGCTGAATAAGCTCTTTCTGGAGGAGCTGTTACTTCAGCTGGCATTGTACTGGGTGCTAAAGCTTTGACATCTTTTTTAAGTCTATCAGCCAGCTTTTTTAACATACAGTTGCCGCCAGCAAGTACAATGTTCCCATAAAGGTCTTTTTTGATATTCGCGTCGCAGTTAGATATTGCTTTAAACACTGTATCTGCCAAGCCTGGGCAGTTCTTGCCGATCTGACTCGGCGAAAACATAATTTCAGGACAATTATATTTTTCCAGTCCAATAAAAATCGAGCTTCCATCCGGCAACTTATACTCTTCACGGGAGTCACTTTCCTCAGTAGTTTTTTTCAAAAAGTCAAAATCCGATGCAACCTGGCAAAACTGTTCTTTAATCTTAACAATTTCACTTCGATAGTTCCCATTATTAAAGATCGGGACAGTTTTCTTAAGTAGCGACTCAAGCATAAGAGTGATGTCGCGTCCTGAGATGTCAACTTTAAGGATTCCATGAGGCAATGCGAAGCCTTCGTAAATAGGCACCGCATGAGTACGGCCTTCTCCGGAATCAACGACAAGTCCTGTGGTTTTACCTGAGGCGAAGAGAGAAAGGACTGAACCGGTGTACATGTAAAGATAAGGAGGCTCGAACTTGTCAAATACGAACTCGGCCATTCTTTCTCGCACTGCCCGCGGAGTCAAGGGAGTGTCTGCGAAGAATAATGGGTTTTCTTTACTTGATTTGTTTAGGTCTTGGTAGATCTGAGTCCAGATGTGCTCCATGTTGTCCCAGTTCTCGATGTATCCGCTTACTACGGGCTCATTCATATTCAGAAAGATTGCCTTGTCGACTGCCTCATGACCCACATAAAAGTCTTTTTGGTCCATTCCTAACATAATTCCAGGGTTCTTAGGAACTCCGATCACTGTTGGCTCGTTTATCCGAGGACAGTCCTCACCTGCTAAACCGGCTTTTATAAAACCGCTACCGTTGTCGATAACTACTGCAGCTTCTGCGTGGTCCATTTATTAGTATAGGGTTGTATCAAGAAGGACTGTCGAATATTTCCAGTTAAGAGAAGAGAATATTCTGTTTTTCTTGTTATTCTGGGAATTTGATGTTTTTTAATATTGGTTTATGAACGATATGTTATTTTTAGCTTTATTTCAACTATAATTAAAAAATCGCACATTTCTTCTTCTTTTTTTTGCCCTCCTCAGGAGGAGGTGTAGCTTTTTCTTTGGTTTCCTCAGGGTTCACCACGACATCTCTCTGTTCAGGGCTAAGACACCAGTCATAAACAAAGTCGCACTGATAAGAACTTCTATCAAACAGTTCCTTAAACATTTTCCTCAAATAGTTATAATCCGGTTCTTCTTCAAATCCGAGTCCTTTACAATAGTTAATAAAAGTTAAGAACTCTTCAGGAAACCCTTTGCACAAATCTTCCACACTAGTCGAATTTTTCTTTTCATAAATCCTCTGATACTTCTCCTCCTTCCTCCTAGTAGTGATTCCCTGCCAAGGTAGACTTCCCCTTAAAAAATACATCAAAACATACCCAATAGCTTCCAAATCATCTCTTCGACTAAGTTCCCTTCCAGCATGTGCATTTAAGCTAGCATATCTGGCAGTTCCAGTTAAACTTTTCCCTTCTCTATAAGGAATATGCTGCCCTGACTTCATATCTTTAAACTTTTTCGCAAGTCCAAAGTCGATGATAAAGACCATGTCGGCATTTCTTTCAATTCCCATCAAAAAGTTATCTGGCTTTATGTCGCGATGGACGAAGCTTCTTGAATGGACGTACTCGATGCGGGCTATCATCTGGTCTGCCAACATGAGGACTGTCTTCAATGAAAAAATCCTGCCGCACTTTGTGAAGAGTTCTTCGAGACTAGGCCCGAGAAGTTCCATTACCATTACTTTGAAACTACCTTCGGTTCCTTGCCAGAAGACTTGAGGAATGCCTGGGGAACCTGAAAGGATTTTTATCAATTTACTCTCGTATTCTAGTTGAGGGTGATGAGTTGATAGTTTTTCTAGTTTGATTGCTACTTCTTCGTTTGTTGTTGTGTTTGTTCCTTTGAAGATCTCACCGAATGCACCTGAACCTAACTTTGAACCCATCTGGTAACGACCTGCTATGCGAATGTCTTGCATGAGGATTTATTGGAAATGGAGAATCGAATGAGATTTAGGATTTTTTAGAGGGTTTTAAGGATATTTTTGGTTTTAATTGGAGGGATGGAGCTCATGTTGAATTGTATTCACTCCTTTCTACTCAAAGATCTGATTTTATATAAATTATTAATGAAAAATAACTGACATATCAAAAAGAATCAACTATGTTATATTTTTCAATTATCCCTTAAGATAATTATTCTTCAATTCCAATCAATTCTTTAATTTTCACTTTGTTTTCATCTAAAATCTCCGAGAGATTCGAAATCAAATCATTGAAAATTTTTTGTCTTTTCTTTTCTTCAGATTGACTAAATTTCAATTTCCCTTCAATTTCAGCTTTTTCACTAGCAGAGACACATCCAGCAGATTTAAGATCTTCAATATCTTTATTGACAATTGCTAAATTTTCCTTTTTTTCCTTGATAATCTTCATAATTTCATCTAAACTTAAAGAATCTTCAAGTTCCTTCGCTTTAATTTGAAGACTTTTCACTTCTTTCTTTAAATTTTCAGCTTCTTCTCCAAAGTTCTTGACTTCTGAGTCAAGTCTTAAGATTTCATCTTCATCGCCAACGGGTATTAAAGACTGATTCGCGAGGTAAATTTTGTTTTTTCCGTAGTCTTTGACTTGAAGCTTTCCCATGTCGGTTAGTTTATCTAGGATTTTTATAACCAAAGGCTTTTTAATGCTACCTGCAAGGTTGTCGTGGACATTAAGGGCGTTAAAAGGCCTGTTTTTGGAAAGCATGTAGTCTAATATGATTTTTTCCTCACCGACTAAGCCATGATTGTTGTCTTTAGGTGAAGTTGAAACTGGTGCACTTTTTTCAGTAATTTTTTCCTTTTTCTTACTTTTAACCTTTGGCGGTTTAACCTCAAGAGAGATTTTTTCATCTTCTGCAGTATTTTCTTCTATTTCTTCTTTTTCTTCTATTTCTTCTTTTTCTTCTTTCTCTTCTATTTCTTCTTTTTCTTCTTTTTCTTTGTTTTCTTCTTTTTCTTCGTTTTCTTTATTTTCTTTATTTCCTTTATTTTCTTTGTTTTCTTTATTATCAGGCCTTTTCTTTCTTTTTTCCCTGACCAATTTTCCCTCGCCTCCCTTTTTTCCAATTTCTTCAATATTTCCCTTACCTTTCTTCCCCTTCTTCTCCTCATTGTTTTTCTTGTTAACATCTTCCAGAATAGCCTCATTACTTTTGTCATCACTGATTGTAACTTTTTCCTCTTCCGGGGAATCTTTTTTGGTTCTTTTTTTGCCCATCCCGCGTAATTATTAAATAAAATCTACAAGATATTCGTTTTTCCAGGTCTGAATAACTTGTTTTTAGGTGGAAGAGCTGTTTGGATACGGTGGATCTGCCCCAAGTCTGCATCCCAGGAGCCTGGAATTGCCTTGTTTTTCCTTTTTTCTTTGTAAGCTGCCAACAGCTCTCTGCTTTCTTCGACTTCGGGAACTGGAGTTGAAAACTTGAACCTTTGGGCAAGAACGCTTGATGTTTCGCTTGGAGGTCTTCTCTCGCTTTCTAGTTTTCGGTATGAGTCTGAACTGGTTGGAGGTTGAGGGGTTTTTTTACGATCGCCTGATCGTAGGTTTAGAACTTTTTCAGCGGCAGTCCTAGGTTTTCGTTCTTCATCCTTAAACTCATCCCACTGTGCAGCAATACTATCCACAAGCCTTAAAACATGATTAAAAGCCTGTATCCTCGAATTTTCCTCAGACCTAAGCCTAGCCTCAATAGTAAAAAGTCTAGCTTCTCCAGGAGTCATGCCTTCCAACTGACTTAAACTGATAGGCAGCCAATTAAGTTTATCCCTAAGTTCCTGAATTGCAGAATTCGACTGATCTTTATTTTTTTCACTTTGCATCTCAACAAATCGAAATCGATTCTGAATGAGTTCAGCAGTTTTTTTCTTATCCTCAGTCATTTTTTCAATGACTTCTCCACGAAGCAAGTCGATTTTCGAGGTGATTTTCGAGTTGATCTCATCCCAAGGAATCTCTAAAACAACTGCTTCAACCTGGGGGATGACAGGTGGAGGAGTCGGTGGTCGTACAATGACAGGTTTGCTTATCTGTGTCAGATTCTGTTTCATGGTATCAATACTTTCTTTGCAGCTTTGAAGACCATTCTCAAATTTCCTAATCTGCTGATTTTGCACTTGTTTATAATCCGTTAAAATCGAGATGTTTTGTTGGTTCTGATGTTCGATTTCTTCACGAATTCCAGTAATTTCTTCAAGTTTTTTTGAAATATTCTGAAAATGTTCTTGAAAAATCCTAGTTCTTTCATTTTGGTCCTGCTGAATCTGCATCATTTTCATGTTAAGTTCTATAAAATCATCTAAAATTCTTTGATTTTTTTTTAAATTTTCTTCACTTTCATTTGAAAGTTTTTGGTCAAGTGAGTCAATTGATCTAAATAAATTTTACATGTTTTGAAGAAGGATTTTTTGTGTCAAGGCTGAAATTTCAGGAGGTATTAAAGATTCTTTGACTTCTGTTAATACTTTTTCTTTGGTTTTTTCGCAGTATGAAGAAATTGTTGTTTGAATTTGAGTGGACGTTGGAAGAAGTTCGAAGCGTTTTAAGCATTCGTTGATGTTTTCTTTGAGGTCGTTCATCCTAGCGTCAGAGGAACATTTAAGGAGGTAGAGGTCTTCTGTTAATTTTTTCATGCAGTCTTCGACCTTGTCGTTTAATCGAAGTTCGAGATATTTGATTGTTGTTTTGAAGCTTTCGTCAGATTCTTTTGATTTGTCGATGGTTTCTGTGACAGTCTTCTGCATGTTTAGGATTCGTGAGTTGCACCGGCCTTCGAAGTCTGAGTAATGCTTGTCCATGTGTTCTAGGCAGTGGCTTTGAAGACTTGAACAGCTTTTTAGAAGGATGAAACCTTGGACTACGGGCTTTGCTATATTGTGCCAGTCCATTGGATCCATTTGCTCCAGCTCTGAGATAACTTCCTTTAATTTTTCCATTTTAGAGGGTTGGAGATTTGATTATTGAAGGGGTTCTTACTAAGAATTGGAAATTTTTAGGTTTTGGTCTATTTTTATTTGGGAGTGTGTAGGATTTTTCACTTCTTTCCTAGTTTTTAAGTCTATCCATCTAAAGATTTTCTTAAGGTATCATTCTTGTTTTAATGCGCTAGGTGATTTGATAATCAAGATTTAGTTACTTGTGCATAATTTAAAGTCCTTTTTACATATACAAATATATCGATATAAACTCAAAGATTGTACCTGAAATGCTATCAAATATTGAAAAGCTGATTGAAAAAAAAATCCTTTTGATGACTCTAATTTGGTGAAGCATTATAAATACTATATTCAAAGAAACTTCATAATTTCAATTGAGGTCGCGTTCACAGTTAAATCTTATGAAAAAAGAAGAATATTTGTATAAGAATGATTAAGGCGATTGCTTTCATATCTTCAAGTTCGAAAGCGAAATATTTCGAAGTTCGGATACTAAGTTAATAAATCCCTTATCTGGAATTGTTTCCAATTTGAAGAATTCTGAAAATCTTGATAAAATTTGGATTGTTTGTGATATTGATAACTAGCTTGGAGGAACCCTATAGTGAAAAATTAGTTTATTTATGATGTTATTTAGAATATATTCAAATAATAGATGTATTCATCGATTTAACTTATTGACTATATTATACAGAATTTTTATAAAGATAGGATGTTAATTCTTGCGATCAATTTGATAATGCATTTTGTGATTCTTTCTACTGAGATATTAATAAAATCTTCTAAAGCCTAGTTTTTATAAATATTTTTTCAATTTATTTCTGCGGAGTGGAATCTGATTAGATATTCTATTGAAATTTATCGTATTGTTGCGTATTAATAACTTCTTATCCTAAAAGTATAGTGTGCAATTGATTAAACTATAAATTATCCTAAAAAGAAATTAATTTCGATTTTCAATAATTTTCCATCGAGTAAATAAAAACAAGACAATTAAATAATTACAGATTTACCTCATAAGTTTATATTAGAATTTTACTTGAGACAATCATTAATAATGTTACTTAATCTTTGTAAAAGAGGATATTTGACTACAGCGCCTTGGGTCTTTGGTCAATCATCACTTCCTACAGGATACAAACAACTAACTGAACCCTTATCCTCAAGTCTCATTACAAAATTTGAGCCTGGTTTCTTTTTTGCTTTCAACTCGATTCTAGATTCATATGAAACAAAAGACACTGAAAGTCTAAAGCAGTGCTTTGAAGGGAATTTATTTTCACATGTTGAGAAAGGATTTTCAAAGTTAAGCAAAGAAAACATTGAGTTCAAAAGACTGCATAATGATGTTCCTATTATGATTCCACTCTCATTTCATGTTTACATTGGTGCTAGTATCAATAGATCAGAAAACTCTTCCATAAAAGAAATAGACGTGATTTCATTAGATGATAATACTGCCAATCCCAAACACTCCATGTTTAGAAGAATTGCTCTAATGTCTCTCCCTGAAAAAAGTAAAGAATTTTTCAAAAATGCTAAAATTTACACTCATCAGACTAACTTTCTCAATCTAGTATTTTCGATTGAAGTAGCGTTCACAGGAAAAAAATTTTTAAGTCTTATGAAGGAAGAAGAAGATTTGTCTAAGGATTATTCAGGTAACTACTTTCATATCTTCAAATTCGAAACTGAACTCTCTCGATTGCCTTTCGGTTTGGTTAATGCATTAAGATTATCACAGCATTTTTCAAATTTAATAAATTTTGGAAGATTACCTGATTCACAATGGATTGTTTGTGATATTGATAATCAGCTTGGAGGAAACCCTATAGTTTACAATTAGTTAAAAGATTAGGAGATTAGTTATAATATCAATTTTTAAAATTATTCATCCATTTCACTATTTTATTAAATTATCAAGAGGATTTTAAGAGGAGTAAATAGTTGTAGAATACCATTAATTGACATTAGTTTCAATAGTGTATTGAGATTTTATTTATATCAATTTCGCTATAGTCAAACATTTTATTCAAGAAAAGTATTCAGTCTATATATAAATTATTAATCTACTTCCAAAACTACTTAAACTCTAAGTAACCTTGATTTAATACAATTAATTATTCAAATTATGTTCGGAATATATGAAAGAATTATTCATTGGAGTAAATTTATTGTATTCATTTCGGTATTTAAATTGGCTATATCTTAACTAAAGAGAGCAATATAATAAAAAATTATTTATTGAAGCAGAATAATTCATGCTATTTCCAAATAAACTTCTTTAAGGAAAGTCGATTTACACTAAATAAAATATCTTAGATTAACCCAATCAGTAATATATATGAATATTTCTTACAAGCAATCATCCATAAAATATGTTATTTAAGCTTTGTAAAAGAGGCTATGTCGCTGCTGCCCCTTGGCTCTTCGGTCAATCATCTCTTCCTGCAGGGTACAAACAAATGACTGATGATGCCTTGAGCTTAAGCATCATTTCAAAGCTTGAGCCTGGATTTTTGTATGCTTTCAACTCGATTCTAGATTCATATGAAACGAAAGACACTGAAAGTCTAAAGCAGTGTCTTGAAGCAAATTTATTTTCTAGAGTTCAGGAAGGATTTTCAAAGCTAAGTGAAGAAGGAATTGAGTTTAAAAGACTGCACAAAGATGATCCCATCATGATTCCCCTTTCACTAAACATTCACTCAGGTGTTAATATCAACAGATCTGAAAACTGCTCCAAAAGTCAAATGCAGATAATTTCCCTAGATGAAAAAGTTTCTCAAGGTATGCTATCCACAATTGAAACAATTATGGGAAAAAAAATCCCTTCTCATGCCTTCAATTTGATGAAAAATTCAAAAATCTATATTTATAATGGCAGCATTATCAACTTGATTATTTCAATTGAAGTTGCATTCACAGGTAAAACTTTTTTAAGTCTTATGAAAGACGGAAACAATTTGTCTAAGAATTATTCAGGCAACTGCTTTCATATCTTCAAGTTCGAAAGTGAAATTTTTAGAAGCTCGGGCCCTCAGTCAATAGTTGATAGATTTGCGTTAATTGGAAAATTTTCAAAGTTGAATGATTCTGAAATTCTCAATAAATCATGGATTCTTTGTGATATTGATAACCAACTTGGAGGAAATCCTTTAGTTAAAGATTAGTTTAGTTATTAGATTATTAGAGTATATTATAATTATATAAGTTGTCATCTAATTGACTTTTTAGTTAGATTATTTGGCTTATTTTTTAAGATAAGCGAATATTTTAGTGATCAAAATATTGATTAAAAAATTTCCTTAATTATTTACTCATAGGTTATCGATTTCGGAATTTTATTATCATAATTTTTTAGCATATCGTAAAATAAAATTGTACATCATATCAAACTTTAAAAATGATAATGATACATTTAGCATGGACAAACTTATGATTGATTTATCAAAATAGCGATTTATAAAAGTGCTATTCTTCTTTTAAACTACACGAAGATCAAACTATCAGTATTATCTTTGATTTTTAATCACTTTTGAATACCTATAAATATATCCAATAATCAATTTTACATTAATTTATTATGAATTTCCACTTATTGTGGAAAACTTGCTAATTAATGGGTAAATAATAATTCATGCAGCTTAATTACCGAGATTATCCACACTTCACACTAATTTTTAAAATTTCTACTTAATTTACTCAAAGAATCAATTCAAGGTACATTGAAATGAAGAATTCTAAAATATTATAATCAAAACTTGACGTAATCAACCTTTCATATCTTAAATTCAAATAAATTTTGACTTAATTAAACCCAAATCTTTAGTTGTAAGGTTTAAATGATAAAGACCTTATTGAATCCTGATTATATAATATGTCATTTTATAATCACTTCTTACCTTGATTATAGATTTGAAATCCTTTTCATTAACATTACTTAATAATACTTGATTTATATTGCTGTATATTTCCATTTGTTTTATATATATCATTTTCGCTCTAATAAATACTTAATTCCATACTTAAATACTTAAACTTTGATTAAACTTCTGTATTAGAGTTTTCTTTATCAACTTAAACGAAAAGATTGATCAAAATCCTTTAGACTTTTAGTAATATTTACAATTAGATATCATTTTGACTAATTCTCTACTCCTTGCTATAAACTTCAAATTATATAAATTATAGTGTGCTATATATTAAAATGTAAGTTAATCAGAGAAAAATAATCAGGGTGAATTTAAAATAAGCTTCATTAAAGTATAAAACTTCACGACAAATAATTTTAGATTCACTTTATAAGTTTAAATCTAAATTTTACTTACCATCAACATCTTATAATGTTATTTAAGCTTTGTAAAAGAGGTTATTTTAATGCTGCCCCTTGGGTCTTTGGACAATCATCTCTTTCTGCAGGCTACGAAGAAATAAAAGACCCTTATTGCTCAAATATAATTAAAAGCCTTGACCCTGGTTTTTTATACGCTTTCAACTCGATTCTAGATTCATATGAAACAAGAGACACTGAAAGTCTAAAGCAGTGCCTTGAAGGGAATTTATTTTCATATGTTGAGGAAGGATTTTCAAAGCTAAGCAAAGAAAACATTGAGTTCAAAAGACTGCACAGAGATACTCCTATTATTATTCCACTTACATTTAGTTTCAACATCGGCCCTAGTATCAATAGATCAGAAAACTCTAGATTTAGACCATTAGAGGTGATTACAATAGGACAAAAAGGTTCGGGAGGCATATTACAATCTGTTGTTGGTAATATTGGCAGAATCATGATTCCTTCTAGACTTAAAGAACTTACTAAAAATTCAAAATACTTTATTTATCGAGAAATGCTCTGGAATGTAATATTTGTAATTGAGGTAGCATTTGTAGGAAAAAAATTTTTGAGTCTTATGAGGAAAGAAGAAGATTTATCTAAAAATTATTCAGGTAACTACTTTCATATCTTCAAATTTGAAGCTAACATGAAGAGAGCATCTATATCTTCACATTTTGATGAGATTCTAAGTTTATCGATGGAAACTTTAAGTCAACCAAGTGTAAAATGGTTTGGAAACGAAGAATGGATTATTACTGATATTGACAATCAGCTGGGAGGTAATCCTTATTTTAATTTATAGTTTAGATATCTTGAGTTTATTTATAAATATTGAATTTTTATAAGAATTCATTGATTTCAATATGTGTTAAATCATTCAGATGTTTTTATGATAAGATGAAAAATTTATCATGAACATTTAATTAGAGGATTTCCTCAATTATCGCACAAGTACATAGATTTCACCATTATTTTATCTTTGAATAGAGGCTATCTGAATGATGCCCTTTATTCTTTGTTTAATCATATATTCCTACAGCCTACCATCAAATGAAATGTGATGATTATTCTTAAGTTTCATTACAAAAATTTATTATGGTTTATTATACTCTTCGACTTGATTCTAGAATTCATATGAAACATAAGTCACTAAAATCTGAACTAGTGATTTGAAGGAAATTATTTTCATATGTTTACTAGTGATTTTTTAAGAAAGCCAAATAAACATCGAGTTCAAAATACTGTACAGGGAAACTATCATTATAATTTCCCTTTCATTTAAGCTTTATTCGGGTGCAAGTATCAGCAGATCCTAAATCTTTCAATCAGTAAAAGAGCCAGCTGGATCTTACTTAAAAACGATATATCATTGGATGAGATTCATCACAGAAAATATTGTCTTAAGTAAATTTCTGAATATAAATTCTTATTTTCCCTAATCTTTAGGTCGCCATAGTAAAACCGACGATATAATAGTTTCAATTGAAAATCGCATTTATAGGAAATAACTTTTGAAGCCTTATGAAAGATGGAAAAGATAATTAAGAATCATTCAAATACTTCCATGTCTTCAATAAGAAAATAAAATCTACAACTTTTCACTCACCTTCATTTGATGAAAATAGAAAAATGATAAAGTAAAGAAATTCTGATTTTCAATCTTAAACAAAAGATTCTCAGTGATATTGATGCCCAGCTTTGATAAAAACCTATTATTAAAGTTTATTAGAAATAATGAAGTTTTTCCAAATACCCTCTTTTGCAACTACTTTCAATTTCACTTCTAGTAAATCATTCAGACTTTTATCAAGAAAACCTAAAAAACTTAAAAATTTAATTCTAATACAAAAGCTTCATCTTAATCATTTCCACATTAGTCCCCATAAATGAATCAAGATCCCAAAGATCGAGAAGCAAAATTCACAGGATACTTTTCTCAAGACTACAAAAAAGCCAGACAACAATTTCAAGTCTCCCTCCGAAAAAGATACCGCAAGCAAACCATATTAAAAAACAGAAACTTTCCAAAATCCCTAAAAGAAAACACATTAATCCCATCAAAACCCTTCCAAAACAAATCAACACCTTTAGACCAGCTGAAATCATTAAAAACCAAATTAAAAAACGAAAAATCAACTTTTTCAGATTTTCCAACAGCCGATGTATTTCTTTTACTCAATGAAAGCCTGTCTTCAAGCTCTTCATTAAACTTGATAAACGAATCTTTACGAATTCTGATTGACTTGTCAATGTTAGACCAGCCATCACTAAACCAAGAACTCGACAAATTAATTTCTCTTATTTTTCACCTTCTCAACTCAAGTTCTTCAATAATCCTTGAAAACTCAGTCTGGCTGCTGGCAAATCATTCTCTCTCTAATTTCGAGACACGAAAAATAATAGCAAATCATGAAAATCTGCCGAAAATTTTAACATTTTGTGAAAATTTCACTAAAACTGCACTTGGATCAGCTTCATTTCGATGTATTTCAAACTTAACAAGGGCAAAGCCACAAGTAACTTCATCTTATTTTCCATCTTTCCTTCGAATTTATATGAAATTCCTTCCATTGCTAACTAATCCTGAAACGCAAGAAGAAGTTTTATGGGGAATAAAAAGTCTTAAAAACATTTTTTCTTCATTTTCGGAGAATTTTGACGAATTTTTCTTGAAAAGTCTTTTGAAATATTCTAAAAGTTTCAATGCAAGTCTTCAACTTCCTGCTTTAAAAGTGGTTTCGAATCTTTTAAGACAAAATTTGAAAATAAAAGAGTTTAAGGCTAATGATTTACTTTCTATCTTGACTTTTTCATTGAATAGTAAAAGTTCCAGGGTGTTAAAAACTGCTGCGAAGGCTGTTTTTGAAGCTTTGAAGGGTGAAATTTATTCTGTTCGTGATTTGATAATTAAAGGCGTGACTGACAAGATTTTTGACTCGATTCCGCTGAGTGGTTTAAAAGTTCATCTGCATTTTTTGAGTGTTCTTCAAGTCATGGTTGAAGATAGCGATGAAGTGTCTTTTAATCATTTACTTAATGATAACTTGGTCCAGGTCCTCAGTTTCTTTTTGACTTCTGCTTCTGATGACGTGAAAATCACTTCGTTGAACACTTTGAGTGAACTGCTAAAGAAATGTGAAACAAATAGCAGCTTAGATGAATTTTTTAAGTTGACTGAAGATTTTAACAAGGCATGCGGATTTGAGCACTTAGAAGCTCTGGCCCTTCATAAAATGTCTGTCATCTCGAAATTGGCCTCAAGTGTGCTGGAGAGTTGGTAGTAGTTAATACTTGATAGAGTAGTTAATATTTTATAGAATTGCTAATAAGATAAAGTATTTTATATATGATAGAGTTTTTAATATATGATAAAGTAGCTATATTTGATAAAGTAATTTATATTTGATAGAGTAGTTTATATTTGATAGAGTTGCTAATATATGATAAAGTAGCTATATTTATAAAATAGCTATATTTGATAGAGTAATTATATTTGATAGAGTAGTTTATATCTGAAAGAGTTGCTAATATATGATAAAGTATTTTATATTCGATAGAGTAGTTAATATTTGATAGAGTTGTTAATATGATAAAGTTTTTTATATTTCATAGAGTAGTGAATATTTGATGATGTAATCTATATTTGATAGAGTAATTTATATTTCATCATCACGAACTGAACACTATTCTCATAATCTTTCTCAATGGAACTTCCTAAACTAAAAAAACAGATCCTACCATCCCCTTTAAACCCAGAAAAAAAAGACAACTCAACTCTAATCTGCCTGCGTTTTCCGACCCCACAAGAAAAATACTCAAAAATCTACAACCTTCAAGGCAACCAAAACGCAACCCTCCTGTTAAACTACACCCAACGCATGGAAAAATTCAAATCCCATTTCAACCAAAACCGTTTAGTACGTTGCACAAAGCATTACATCGACACCCGTCGTAAAATAACCTCCCTCTTACCAAGCACCCCAACTCCCTCAAATCATTTAAACTCCTACAAATTATCATATTCTCCCTAACTAAACCAATCTTTTTTCAATGACATCAATCAAAGAAAGAATTCGATTTTTCTCTTCCTGTAAAAACCTAATCCTTCCAACATCGACTCCATGTTTATTAAGCAAGTAAGTTTTCCTTTTAGACTCATATCTACTGAGCATTGTTTCATAACTTTGAGTAGTTTGAGTCTTCAAATAATAAAAAATACTCAACACAAAGCTTGACTGTCCCACAGTGAAAGTGATAGGCTCCATCAAGTCCCATCCAAGCCAATCCACTTCATAAATCGTAAAATAAAAAAATCCCCATTGTGCCGCTAAAAGTCCAAAAATTCCTGAACAAAGTAAAGTCGACCTGAATCTTATCTGCCTGATGATTTCCTCTTCTTTTTTACTAATCGCTTTGATTTCTTGGTCGATTTCATCAACTGAGTTTTTAAGTACTGACAAGTAAGTTCCGAACTGTTCTCCTAATTCAGCAAGGATCTGGTTGACTAGCCCTGTCAGTTCTTTTTTACTGTTCACGTCAGCTCTTTCAAGACGGTCGATAAAGCTGTCGATTAAAGACCTGGACTCGATTCCTTCAGCTGTTGCGATTCTTTTCATGAGGTATTCAATGTTGTTGATGGTAAATCTGATACCTTCTTCTGCACCTTCTCTGAAGATCTTGTAAGGGTTTTCAGTGGATGCTTCGAAGATGGTTTTGTCTTCATTCTCGAGTTCCTTTAAAAATGAAGTCATGTCTTGAGTGCTGTCGACTGTGAACCAACACTCGCCTGAACCTGGCAGGTTTATTTTCAGTCGATAGGAAGAACCGACTGGGTAAAGACTGACGTTTACCAGATTTCGGAAAACAACGCGAAACATTAATAATATGGACCATGAAGTAATTACTTACTTACTCATCGTCAAAGGAATCGTTGTAGGACTCTTTGTAGGGACTGTCTTTCTTTACTTCCTCAAAAGATATAAACTTGAAATTGATGAAAATCAGAAGGTCCCTGAAGAGTACCTCAGAAGTTTTTCTAATGAAAAAACTTGGAAAGAACTTCTGGTGAAAATCAAGAAAATTAAACAAGCTGCTAGAGATGAATGTGGAATTATGATTAAAGACTGTCTTTCAGCTTGTACTTTTATTTCTATTCCTTTACTTGTTACTCTTGGACTTTACTTTAAATTTTGGTTCATTTTGATTATTTTTAAAGTTTCTTGTTTGTGTTTTTTTATCGTTTCTTGGAGATGTTCGTTGAACTTTTTTAGACTTTTCGGAAAAATCATTTTGAAAAATTTTTCCAGAGAGCGGCCTAAGGAAGGTTTGATGAAAGCAGCGATGTTCAGTTCGATAAACTTAGTCCTTTACACAAACACGTTGATTTCACTGTCGCTATTAGCGACAGTATGGATGATGAACCGTCACCACCTTGAAGACCTTTACAATCACGAGTCCTACACAAGAAACTTCGAGTTTTTATTGACTTTTTCATTATTTGTAGGAGTTTTATCCTTGATTTCCACACTTTACTCAAGTCAATACTCGACTTCCGCTGAAATCGTGAGTCATTTGGTATCTTCTGGAAAGTTCAATCTTGAACAATGCGACTCTCGCGACCCTTCAACGATGACGAAACTTTCAGGGCGAGTCTTTTCATCTGTGACTTCTGATTCAGGCCGTTATTTCTTCACTGTAACCACCTCGAGTCTCACAGGGCTTTTAGTGTTTTCAACAAGTCCTCAATTACCAGAACATTCTTATTCTATGTACTTTCCCATCACTCTTTACACTTTAAGCACTTTTGTGTTAATTCCGAGTTTTTTACTGGTTTTCGTCGCTTTTAGTATGAAGAAAAAATCAAGTATTTTTATTGCGCAGAAAGGATTTTTAATTGTCCATCTTTTAGTTTTGATTTGCTTTCTTTTTGTTTTTTGTGAAAATGTTTTACCTGCTCAGATCGAATTTTTTGTTGATGGGAAAGTTATTCAAGTCGATCCTCTTGTTGCCTGGTCTTGTCTTGTCGCTGGAGCTGTTCTTGCTTTGCTTGTCGGACTTTTACTTGAGAAGGTCTTGGAAAATAACTCTGGAAGAGTCGTTGAGGTCTTTGAAAGTTGTAAGACTGGAGAAGGCACTGGAGTCATCATGGGACTTGCTTTTGGATTTAAAAATACTTTGGTTATTGTTGCTCTTGTTGCTGGAGTACTTTGTTGGGCTCATTCTCTTGCTGGAGCTTTTGGAGTTTGGATGTTGGCTGCTGGAAGCTGCTTGAAATTGCAGGTGGCGTATTTGTATTTGTTTGCTAATCGCATGATGCAGGAAAGTAAAAATGTTTGTAGTCTTTTGCATTTGTCGAGTATTGTGACTGAAAAAATAGGCACAGTAGCTGATATAACAGAAAAAGGAAGCATAGTAGCAGAAGGCATGAAATTAGTTTCAAACTACTTGATAAGCATCGCAGGTTTCCTTGTCTATTTAGAAGTGAACAAAACCATAACCCTCAACATATTAAGTCCTCTAGTCCTTTGCGGTGTGATGATAGGATGCATGTTTCCCTACGGCTTTTCAGCATTAAACGCCTTATCAGTCATAAACAAATTAAAATCCTTAGAAAAAGAAGTAACTCTTCAATGCTCAGACATAGAAAAGTTCCAAGAGTACCTCCCAGACTATTCAAAGGTCCAGGACATATGCAGGGCAAAAGTAAAACTTTTTACATCTCTTCAAGCTCTTCTCATCACTTCTGTCATTCTTATCGGAAAATATTTCATTGGACATCTTTTTGTTAGTTCTTTTTTTGTAGGGTTTTTTATATCTAGTCTCATGATTGAAATTTATTGTCTTAGCTGCCATTTTGTTTGGGAAGAATGCAAAAAATTGTTTCGTTGGTTCGCTGATCCTTTAGAAGAGTCTTGCAGGAAAACGGGATTTAGTGTTAATGCTATTGGAAAGACTTTAAAAAGCTCTTTTGGGGAAAGTCTTGGAATTCTTACTGTTTTTTCTATGATTTTAATTGTGACGGCTCCAGATTATCAGATGTTTTAGTAGAATTAGAAGGTTGATTAGATTAATTAGGGTTGTGTTCAAGGCTTGGTTAAACGTTTTTTCTTTAAGGATGTTCTTTTTCCTGTTTTTGGTTCGAGATCTCGCTTGATGAGACTCACGAAAGCGTTGATACTGTCAATTGAACCTATGTCTCCGAAGCTTGTTCCAAAGGTTTTTAGGTATTCATCATAAGAGCTTTCACAATTAATCATTTCAAGACTAAAAGGTTCAGTTTGTACCACTTTATCCTCCCGTTTCGGTTTAGCACTAAAATCCTCAGCAGAGTCAATCAAACTAGCAACAGATTGCAAAACAATCAACTGCCTAACTTTCTCTTTTTCAGTATCTTCAATAAGCGAATCAAATCCATCCAATAATTTTTTCATATTCATCAAATCTTTAACACGATTATCAAATTTCAACAAATTTTTCATTTCATTTTTTTTCGCAAGGAGTTCAGCCTTTGCATTTTCAAGTTCATCCTGAATTTTTCCAATATTTTCCTTTAACTTCTCATTTTCAGTAACAAGCATTTGAACCTGGGCTTCATTTTTTTTTACAAATTCATGAAATTCTTCTTGTTTTTTATGGAAAACTTCTCGATTTTGCTTATGAATGATTTCATTAAATTCGCTGATAAGAAAAAAGTGAGTATAAAACGCGTTATCAAAGATTCGAATGATGATTCTCCAAAGAATCTCTAAAACCTCAGCAGCAGATGTTTGATGAAAAGACTTGAGAATTCTGATGATTTCTCTTATATAAGAGTTTAAAGTTCGAAAGTGCATCAAAACATCATTTTCATCAGTTTTCGAAGTTTTGTCTACTTTTTCAAGATGTTCCTTGAGCTCCATCAAGACGCCATCAACGTTGCCGACATGAAATTCATTACTTTTCGAGATTTTAAAGTTCATTAACAACAATTCTTTCAACTGGCTGAAGACTGTCAGTTTATTCAAGAAAAAATTCACATTTTGCTCTTCTTCTTCGTACCTTGAGTCTAAAAAAGACTGAATTTTTTCATGAGATTCGATGTTTGCCACTTTAGGGATTTTTGGGTCTTGCTGCACTTTTCCTTTCCATAAACGTTCAGAGATAATATCTTGCATCGCTTTTTTATCTATTTGAAGTCTGTCAATTTTTTCAATGTCTTTCTGGTAGTACCGGTTAGGACGGGTTATTATTCTTAAGGACTTGTTGTATTTTGCTTTCACGCTGCGGAAAGAGTCAAGAATGTCAGGACCTGCGAGGATCGGCGAAAATCCTGAAAATTTTTCAAGACTTTTAAGAGATTTTAATGTTCTTTTGCTGAGGTCGCTCATTGGATTATAAAAATGAGAGTTTTTAAGTTTTTAAGTTTTTTGGAATTTTTGGATGAACTCTAAAAAATTTTTTATTCTAAGAACAATTTGAGTTTTTCAGTATTAATCTTTCACCTCTGATAATCATGGAGGAGCAAAAAGAATCCAAAGAAGCGAAAGAACTTCAGCTTCATCATCAAAAAGCTGAGGCGAAAGTTCAAAGCTTGCCTCCAGAAGAAAGAGCCCAGTTTTCATCACTTCTCTCTCTTCAATCAAATTACAACTCTCTTTACTTATCATTCGTAAAAGATTTAAAATCACTTGAGCAGTCATACGAGGTTCAATACTGTTCAATCAACAGTCAAAGAGCAGAGCATCTAAAGACCTTCCGAGGGTTTTGGCTGAAAGTAATGAAAAACAGTCCTCTTTGTTCGTCTCTTCTCTACGAAAAGGACTATAAGGCTTTGGAGTACCTGATGGACATCAAATGTTTGACTGATCCTGACTCCGACAACTTCGCGATTGAGTTTTTCTTTGACGAAAACCCTTACTTTGAAAATTCGGTCTTGAGAAAAAAGTACATCATGGCTAATGAAGATGTGATGGAAAAAGGCCTTGGGACTGATATTTTGTGGAAGGGGTCTTTTGAGCAGGAGTGGAAAAATGATAGTGGAAGCTTTTTTAAGTACTTTAAAACTATCAATATGCCAACACCTGCTGAACTCGAAGGACTTGCTGAGGAGGATGAACAGGAGTTGGTTGAAAACGTGGAACAGGATTATGATATTGGATGTGAGTTTAAGGATGAAATTGTTCCTAATGCTATTTTGCATTATTTTGGATCGGATTACGACTCGGATAAGGAATAAGATTTAAGTTATTTGTTTTAACTGTGGTTTTTCTCCATTGATTTTTTTTTTCTCGATTTACATAAATGGGCTGTTGTCACGATAAAAATTCAAAATTGGAGCAAGAAACTGACCTGTCCTCATCACGTAACTTCAAACGTTCAACCTCCCTAATCGAGAACATAAAACGTCAGTACAAATTCAAAGAAAAGTTAAACCAAGGAGGTTACTCAGTAGTCTACTCAGCAGAAAACATAAACTCAGGTGAAACCCGTGCAGTGAAATGCATTCCAATATCATCAGCAGCTCCAGAGAAGATAAAACTTCTCACAGAAGAAATTCTAATCCTTCAAGAGTTAGACCATCCAAACATTCTGCAGATTCTGGACGTTTTCCAAGATCGTCAGTTTATTTACATAGTAACCGAGCAATGCCGAGGAGGAGAGCTTTTTGACCGAATTCTTGAAAAAGGTCATTTTTCTGAGACCCAGGCAGCAAGTTACATGCTTCAAATGGTTTCAGCTGTGAATTATCTTCACTCGAAAAAGATCATGCATCGTGATTTGAAGCCTGAAAACATGATGTTCGAAACGAAAGACTTTGAAAGCAACTTGAAACTTATTGACTTTGGAAGCTCCAAACATTTCATTGACGGACTTCCTACTGCTGAAAGGCTGGGCTCTGCTTATTACATTGCACCTGAGGTACTTGCCGGACACTATGATCAGAAATGTGACGTTTGGAGCTTAGGAGTTATTTTACATATACTTCTCTCAGGATTTCCTCCATTTGCAGGGAATAACGACTATGAAATCTTTCATAATATTCAGTACTCGGAAGTCTCTTTCACTGACCGCTGCTGGTCAAAAGTCTCTAAAGAAGCTGTTGATTTAATCAAGATCATGCTACAGAAAAACCCTTTAGATAGACCTACTGCTGCTTGGGTCTTTCAAAGCCCTTGGCTTCAGAAGTTTCGGAAAAATTTACTACCTGATGCTTTGTTTTCTTCTGCAACTCTTTCAAATTTAAGTCAGTTTTCAGTCAGTAGCAAACTTATGAAGGCTTCTCTTAATTTTATTGCTAAGCATCTTATGACTGGCGAAGAAGTGGAAAATATTCGAAAGTTGTTTGAAAAAATTGATAAAAATGGAGATGGTATTTTAAATTCGGAAGAAATTCAAGAAGCTCTTAAAAATTGTCCTGGAGATTTGTTGTTGAATGTGGAGAATATTATGAAAAAAGTACAGGAAGATACGGATGGAGGAATCAGGTATTCTGAGTTTTTAACTGCTGCTATTGATTGGGATAAGGAACTTTCTAGGGATAGACTGAAAAAAGCTTTTATGGAATTTGATAAGGATGGAAATGGCTCGATTTCTATTGATGAACTTATGAAAACTCTTGGAGGGCAACAGGAGCAGGCACATATTTTTATTCAGATGATGAAAGAAGCTGACTTTGATGGCAACGGCGAAATCGACCTAGAAGAGTTCTGTACCTTCATGTTGCAACGGAAATACATAAAATCACTTTAATAAATGGGATCCTGCACATCATCCAAGAAAGAAACTCCAAAAGCAGAAACCACATCAAACAGCACAATCTCGAAAGAGCCCACGATTTCCGTAAGAACTGAAAACATCCGTCTATTCTACGAGATCCGTGAAAAAATCGCTGAAGGTGGTTTCGGAGCAGTATACTCTGCAGTTCACCTAAAGACCAACAAGCCAAGAGCCATTAAAGTCGTAAAAGTTGTTGGCATGCAAGTTGAAAACGTCAACGTTTTGCTTCGAGAAGCAAATATTCTAAAGTCAACAGACCATCCAAATATTTTAAAGATTTACGAAGTCTTCAGAGACAAATGCAACGTTTACTTCGTGACTGAACTTCTAAAAGGCGGAGAACTTTTCGACAGAATCGTGAAAAAAGGTGCATTGTCTGAAAACCAAGCAGCGAACTACATGCTTCAGATGGTTTCAGCAGTGGTTCACATGCATTCACTTCATATCGTTCATCGCGATTTGAAACCTGAGAACATTTTATTTGAAAGTCGAAAAGATGACGCAAGTCTTAAAATCATTGACTTCGGCACTTGTCGTAACTTTATAAAAAACTCGCCAATGCAAGAAAGAATTGGAAGTTCTTACTACATGGCTCCTGAGGTAATCACAGGGAATTACTCTGAAAAATGTGACATCTGGAGCCTTGGCGTTATTCTTTACATCCTCCTTGCAGGTTTCCCTCCGTTCTCTGGAGCCACTGACCGTGAAATTCTTTTAAACGTCGTAAGAGGCAATTTGAAATTTGATTCTAAGTGTTGGGCTAACGTGTCTCCTGAAGCCATTCAACTGATAAAAAAAATGCTGACCACTAAGCAAGTTGATCGTCCTACTGCTGCTCAAGTCTTTCAAAATCACTGGCTTCAGTCACATGCGAAGGGAGAAGCTCCAGATCATGACTTGGCGAAAAAGTCTTTGGCAAATTTAGCAAATTTCAATATTTCTAACAATTTGTTAAGAGTCACTTTAGAGTTCATCGCAAATGAACTGGTTCCTGAAGACGAAATGAAAAATATTCAAAAGATTTTTAAAAAGATTGATAAAGACGGTGATGGTTTTTTAAGTCGACAGGAGATTGAAGAGGCACTTGTTGAATTCCCTGGAATTTTTACTGTGGGTGTTAATGAAGTGCTGAAAAAAGTAGATGTTGATGGAAATGGACAGATTAATTATTCTGAGTTTTTGACTTCGGCTTTAGACTGGGAAACTCATTTTTCTAATGAAAAACTTAGAGCGGCTTTTAAACAGTTTGATAAGGACGGAAATGGAACTTTGTCTATTGAGGAACTTTATCAGGCACTTGGAGGGAATCAGGGGCAAAACTTGAGGTTTTTGGAGATGCTGAAAGAAGCTGATACTAACGGTGATAATGAGATTGATATTCAGGAGTTTATTGCTTTTATGAGAAAGGCGAAACAACAGGGATTTGAGGATCAGGAATAGATTAGTTATGGATAGTTAATGTCTAATATAGATGGCGATATAAATGAACGAGTCTTATCTTCGACATCATCAAGAATTGCTTCAAGAAGATTTATCTCGAAGTAATAATGACGAGAACCAGAACTCTCCTCATAGACCTGCCAGGTTCATGATGAGAAATGAAGGCGACAATTTAACACCTACTCAAACAAGAAGCCCTTTACAGGCCCTTCAAGAGTCTCCGGAAGGTTACCTGTACCAAATAATTAACTATTAATATTCAAGAATAGTTTTAATATCTTCGTAAATACTTTCGTTTGAGTGAAATTTTTCAGAGGCATTTGTTTCAGTTTTCTCATCATTTTTTAATTTTTTTTCATATTTTGACCTTTTGCTGTATTTTGGATTCTCTTGTAACAAATCATCGAGTTCTGGAAAATGATCTCTGATGAATTGTCTATCTAATTCGCTGTCAAAACCGGCAAGATAAATTTTACTTTTGAACTGGCTGGTAAACACAAAACTCATCAGCACTTTTTGGACTTCCTCTGCAGTTCTTTTCATAATTTCGTCATATACCCCATCAACAGCAAAGTGTCTTTGCCAAGTATACCTTTTCAAAGTCTCTAAAAACACTTCCCCTCCCACAACAATCTTAGAAAAATCCCTAGCAGTAGCAGAAAACTGTACTTTTACAAGTATTCCATTTTGAAAAACTTTAACCCAAAGTAAAAAATCTTGTCTCTTCGAAATAAAATCACTTTGAAAAA